>CP032581.1:62054792-62352807 GCA_008044935.1 Gossypium turneri
AAAAAGCAAATCAATGCATGAAAAACACGAATGTTACCAACTGCAACCTCATCCTACCACATTCACCAACTCCGCCTTCCCAATCTACGTTTATGCTTCTAGTTTTACGGATGATACAATAATTTCAAACACCCCACATTCTTCCAAATTGATGAACTATTTTTCTGGTTCTACAGATGTCTTTAAAACGAGTTTAAGTTAGCAATTTACAAATATTGATCTTGAGTAAAATTTTATGTCCATATTTCATGCTGGAACAAATATAAAATGTACTAATTCATACATAATCCAATCCAACTCATTAGCAATAACTAATATCTAATTAAAACTTAATTTAAAGTTATACATATATATGGGAAGTGACGAGTGACACATTGGAACAGAAAATCAAGATTTTTTTTTCTCTTTGCTTGCCAAATATATGTAAAGAAAGAAACATTAAGGTAATAAATTAATTGTTGTATATTAAATCAAAGAGAAAATTGGTTCTTCTATTAAAAAGTTTATCCATATCTACTTTTAAAACTAGTCATCGTACGTTAGCATGAAGTATACGTGACATGTCACAAGTAGCTATCTGGTTATTTTGTTAGCTACATCAATTTTTAATAGTTGAAATAGATAAAAGAAATTTTAAAAAATTACCATTTGCTCTTTAATCTGGCATATAGAGACTAATTTACTCAAGTTTAAAGTAAAATGAATAAGATGCAATTCGACTTGGTGCTCGATTGACTCGTGACATTAACCTAATCAAAAATTAAAATAATAATAATATATTTAGGTGGAGTTTTGATTGAAGTGAAATAGACCAAGAATTTACAAATCTATAGATGCCAAATACTATAAATATTTGTGATTCAATCCCAAAACAGTACTGGTGTTAGCTGCATTGTTGTCTTATTAATCATGATATTTTGGTATAAAGTTATAGGAAATATAATATTTTTGATCTTTAATTAAATTACATATACGCCAATGGATGCCATGGTCAAGGTTAATTTACTTGAAATTTGGGATAATGACCAAAAGCAAGAGAACAGAAGTGCATCAAAATTCAAAAGCAAAGGTCCCCACTCAAACCTCCATGATTTTCGTTACTCGTTTCCCACTTCTTTTTATCTGTATTCAGTGACTTCCAACTCATTTCCTCATGGTCTGAATGATTACATGCTTAAAGGATATGGTGCCAATTTCTTCAACTATATATCACTAATTTTGCTGAACCATTTCCGATTCTTTCATTTCACTAATTTGAGTTTTACACGAGCATTATAGGTATAGTAAAAAAATAAAAATAATTATATGAAAAATGTGATATTTATCAATTCTTAATTCACTTGTGAAGTTTAAAAAATTCCATTGAAAGTGTATCAATAATTACCATTTACATATTAAAAAATATTAAGTTGTTTATATTTTAAAATTTTCATTAATGAAAAAAATTTAAATATCCAGTTGAAAATAATTGAGCAAACCTGAAACATGTTTAGGTTAACTATTTATAAATATGAGGACCGTCTTAGGCAAAGTTTTATACACATATTTTGTGTTGGACTAAACTTAGGTAAATATAAGTTGTCTATATTAGATATTTCTGGTGCAGGAATTTCAGATGTAATGCCTACTTGGTTTTTGAACTTACCCACTCAATTTGAAAAATTAAATCTCTCCTTTAATCAACTTACTGGAGAGATTTCAAATTTGAACGTGACAGACTGTTGCGCGGAAGTGTGTAAAAGAGTAATATTATTGTACTAAAAATCACACTAAGTTTAATTCCCAGGAAAGAGAGGTGGATCACGAGGATCGCTTAAGTACCAGGTCTTTCCTAGCTAGAATATCCCTCTATCGTATTTAATAGCACAATAAATCACTACAATCACACTCACAAAATATGCAAAATAAATAATAAAGAAACACAAGAATTTTAACGAGGTTCAGCAAATTTTGCCTATGTCCTCGGGCACTACCAAATATATTTCACTCCAAAATACAAGTGAAGTTTACAAATAAGGAGAAAGAACAATTGCCTTAAGTAGAGAATGTCAAATGTGGGATGTAGAAAATGAGAATAACTAGGGCCTATTTATAGTTGAAGCTCAAGGTTCAACTTGCAAAGTCCCTATATAATATAGGACCAAAATTGCAATTATTCCATGCCAAATTTCAACCCAAAAATCTGTGCCTTAAATGCTTAGAATTTTCGGTGGCCCAATTTTCTAACACAAATATCTTTGAAAAGTCAAAGATGGTTGCCAAAATCTCCACCTTGAAGATTTGATTAGGATAATCTTATCTTCACACAATTCTTTCTGCCTTTGACAACAATACTTGATAGTGCCTTCTTCAACTGTTAGACTTGCAAGATATTGATCAAGTTCAAACAATGTTCGAACTTGATTGTTGTTAACGACGCCGTTTCGTGCTCCTCCCCGACCCGCAAGGAGGATCCGCTTATTTTTGTTGGAAGGGCTAATTGCAACTTTAGCCCTTCCGTTTTTTATGTTTTTTAATTAAGTATTTTTTATTTTTTAATTCGGCCCTAATTTGTCGCGTTTTCATTTGGGCCCTCGTCTGAACATCGTCGTTTGGAAAAGAGGGAAAATTATTTTTTTAATCCGTCTCCATTACTTATATTTCAGTTTTGTCCTTCACCTTTTATTACTAGCGATTTGACCCCAAATTTCAGCTTAGTTTCTAATTTAGTCCTCCTTTGGTATTTAGGTTATTTTATTATTAAATTGATCATTTTAATATTATTATTACTTTATATTATTCATTAATTATTATTATTATTTACTTATTTATAATTTATATACACATGCATATATTTTTATAATATACGTACATTATTTTTACAATATATATATATATACGTTTTTTTTTTTATTCTATATTTATACACATATCTACATATACCTATATATAGATCTTTAATTTTCATAAATTATATATATACATGTTTATGTTTTTTTATTATATCTTATAAATATATGTTTATATGTGCATGTACTTAATTATATATATATTTCTATATTTAAAATACATATCCATATATAGATATATATATATATATTATATATATATATATATATATATCTACATACACATCTCCATTTCATTCACGATATATAAATATACTTACATGTTTTTTTTATCTTACAATTTTTATATACATATTTACTTTTTTAATCCTATTCACTTTCTTTATTTATTTCCTTATTTACATTTTCATTATTATTTGGAAGAATGTTTTAGTTTTATTTATTATATATTTTTTTATTTTGCATGATATTAATTTGTCCTTTTATTTTATTTTGTTGTTATTGTTCGTATTATCTATGTTCACATTATTGTATTCATTAACATTTTGTTACTCATATTAATATCCTTTTAAAAAAACTTCAAAGTAGGCAGGTTTTGCGTTTGAAATTTGAGAAAACGTGCCCTAATGTGCTAGGTTTCGATTTTTCTCGTTCGATCAAATAGCCAAATATCCTTTTAAAAATTTCAAAATAAGACAATGTTTTTCATTTGGAAATTCGAGAAAACGTGCCCTAATGTGCTGGGTTTCGATTTTTCTCGTTCGTCCAAATAGCCAAATATCCTTTTAGAAAATTTCAAAATAAGGCAATCTTTTGTGTTTGGAAATTCGAAAACGTGCCCTAATGTGCTGGGTTTCGATTTCTCGTTTGACCAATAGCCAAATATCCTCTTAAATCTCAATCCATGTCATTCGAGTTTTTTAAAGATCGTACTTTAAATCTCTTTAAAATTTTCAATTTCGACATTAAGACATTAACTAATCAACTAGGTACCAATTTTTGGGCGTTACGAGGGTGCTAATCCTTCCTCGTACGTAACCGATTCCCGAACCTGTTTTTCTGAATTTCGTGGACCAAAATCGTTGTTTTAATAAATCAAATCATTTATTAAAAACAACCACTTTTCGAGGTGATCCGATCACACCTCATCAAAAAGGATTGGTGGCGACTCCCGTTTTCGTTTTCGTTTTCAAAATCCAAGTCGACCCCGTTTTCACAAAAAAATGGTGTCAGTAGTGGTCATTCTTTCGATTCATGTTAATAGAAAGAATTTGGAGCAATCGTGAAGAATATGTTGAGGATCTCCATCAAACACGTTTCAATCAACCAAAGTCAGGGTCTCTTTTTTAGGATGCGGAAACCTAAGTCTTGCATCGGTGAAAACCCAATAATTGTAAGCATTTCTCACTCATTACTACTCGAAGGATTTATGCTATGCTTAAATCTTTAGGGTCAATGTAATAACATCACAGAAGTAGAATTTTGTGAAATTTTAAAAGATACGTTTCTGTGACATTTTTTAAGCATCATGACTTTTAGTTTTGCTACATCTATAGTATTTTACTAATTTTCTTTTAAAATACCATGAAAGCTCTAAATCATATTTCATGACATTTTTCAGGTTGTTGACCACCATTTTTTTGTGAAAACGGGTCGACTTGGATTTTGAAAATGAAAACGAAAATGGGAGTCGCAACCAATCTTTTTTGATAAGGTGTGATCGGGCCACCTTGAAAAGTGGTTGTTTTTAATAAATGAATTAATTTTATTAAAAAATGATTTTGGTCCACCAAATTTAGAAAAAACAAGTTTGGGAGTCAGTTACGTACGAGGAAGGATTAGCACCCTCGTAACGCCCAAATTGGTACCTAGTTGATTAACTAATGTCTTAGTGTCGAAGATTGAAAACTTGAAGAGATTTAAAACACGATCCTTTATTGAAATGTTGAAAATTTTCAGAAAAAGGGCATATTTCACGTTAATGAGAAAAGAATAATTATATCCAATAAGCTAGGGCACAATGTCTTAAATTCCCGATGCGCGAATAAATGCCAAAAATTTACTTATTTAAAAGATATTTAGCTATCTCGGATTTAAAAAAAATGGATCATGCCCAGTAAGTTAGGACACGATCTTTTCTTAATTCCCGAGATTGTTTAAAACTTGAGTTTGAAAAGATTCGTGTATTTAGATTTATTGTGAAAATCGAAACCTAGTAAGTTAGGGTACGGCCTTCTCGAATCTAAACACGAGATTTTGCTTATTCAAAAATCATAATTTATGCATTGAATAAAATTAATCTAACATGAAATAGCAGAAATAAACACGATGTTAATACTCATAACAAAACAATAATAAATACAATGATGTAAACATAACGCGAGCAACCACAACAAAATAATAAATAAATAAATAAAAGATGACAAAACAATTATACATGAAATAGTAAATAACTAGGGCTAAAATATTTCATAAAAATAATGATGAACACATAAGTAAATAAATAAATATAAGATAAAACAATAATAATAATACAAAAATTAATAAAATTATAAAAGTAAAAATCTATGTATATATATTTTATATAAACAAGTTTAAAATGAAAGAAAAGATATAAATAGTAAATAATAATATTAATAGTAATAATAATAATAAAGTAAGTAATAATAATATGATAATAATACTAGCAATATTAAAAATAATAATAATAGTGAAAATATTAGTAATATTATTAAAATTAATTAATCTAATAGCAAAATATAACAAAAAAGGACTAACTTGAACTGAAAACAGAACTTTGGGGGGCAAATCCACAAATAAAATAAAAAGGGGATCCTTCTGAACGCACGCATAACATGGAGGGACCTAAAGGGAAATTTCCTCTCTCCTCCAAAAAGTCGTTCATTCCAGCGAGGACCAAAATGAAATTGCTAAAAAAACGGGGTAAAATTTTAAAAACCTAAAGTACTTGATTGTGAAACCATTAAAAGTGGAGGGGCCAAAAGCGAAAATAACCCATCAAGAAAAAACACGCGGATCCTTGGCGGAGCGGGTCGGGTCGGCCCGATCCAGGGTCAAAACGACGTCGTTTTGGGGCTTAAAGACGACGTCGTTTTGGGGCTTAAGGACGCCAACCAAAACGGCTTCGTTTGTTTGGCTATAAAAGCCAAAAATTTTCAAAAAAAATCATTCCTTCCTTCTCACACCAAAAAAACTGATATGCTCTCCCCCTCCCTTTCTCCGCTCCTCTCTCTCGGCCAAGGGCCCAGTCCCGTCACGCCGTCTGCCAGTCGCCGGCGCCACCCGTGCGGCTGTCGGGAAGCTAAAAAGCTTCCCTTTTTTACGCCGAATCGTCCCTCCGACTCTCCGACCACTTCGGCGTCGTCAAATAGGTAAAAAAAAACTCTTTTTTATTATTTAGTGCTTCGAAAATAATAATAAAAATAAAGAAAGAAAAAAAAAAAAACAATCACATTAAAAAAAACTGATATCTGCTTTTATTTTATTTTTTTTTGTTTTTTGTTTTTTTTTCAAAAGAAAAACCCCCATTACAATTTGTTTTTGGGCTATTTGTAGCCGATCCTATTTTGTTTCTTATTTATTCTATTTCTGCTTGCATGTTCTTCTTTCTCTTGCAAGTGGAGCAGGTACGACGGTGGCAGAGGGCAGGTGCAAGTGGGGTGCGCCACTTGCGCTGCCGCTGATGGAGGCGGCGCTGGGCTAGGCCAAGGGTCAGAGCATGCGGCGCTAGGGTTTCAGTCTCTGAAACCCTAGTCTGACTTTTGGCACTTGGGCTTGGGTCTGTTGGGCTGTTTTGGGCTAGGTTATTGGGCTGAATTGGGTTGCTATTTTTGTTTTGTTGGTATGGGCTTTTGGGATTTGGGTTTAATTGGGTTTGATATGTAATGGGTCATGGGCTGTTGGTATATTTATTTGTTTCCATGTATTGAGCCTGGGCGAAATTGGGCTTGTACACAGGTGTTTTTGTGATGTTTATCATTTTTGGTGTAGTGTAAATTCGAACCTCAAGAGTGATGTGCAAAACATTATTATAAGAATGGAGGGTGGAAGAATTTGTGATTTAAATATTTATTTATGATTTATATATTATTAAAATTAAGAATTTGATTTCAAATATACAAGAAGTACGTAGAAAAGGATAGAGGGTGGAAGCAATGGAGGGATGAAAAAAATTCAATGTTTCGCCCCAAACGTGAATAATGGTGCTGGCATTGCAGCCTTCAAATGACTTTTCTTGTGTGAAATTAATGGTCGAAAAAGGTGGCCACTCTTTAAAATTCATGTTTAAATAGAAGAAAGTGTGAAAACCAACCCAATATAATGGCTCAACGCATGAAAAACACCATCCAACCAACTGCGACTCATCATACCACATTCACCAACACCGCCTTCCCATTCTACCTTTACGACCACTTCACTAATTTTTTCCTGTTTTTATTCAATTTCTTAATTATTTTATAATTTTTATTTTTTTTATTAACACCATTTTTTTTCTTTGCTTAATATACCCATAGCCTCTAAAAACCTCATCAATGAACAAAAGCAAAATTCAAGCCTGAATTTTTTTTCAGTTTTAATATCAGTTAAAAGTAGTAAAAAACTAAATCTTCAAATCCAAGTGTTAACATCATAGGAATAGAACAAAACAGAGCTGGCATGCCTAAGAAATGGGAGGAACACAAATATAGAAAGAGAGATTCCTTGTCGCTATTCATTCAATCCACGCATTCGTACAAATTACAAAAACCTTGACTTACACAATTCATTATCGGACAATCATATCCTTTTCGTACACCACCAAAGAGATTGAATACAAATAATTCTATCTATCAATGCTTTAAGAAAAAATGTTTTTATTAAAAGAATAGTCACCTACCATCTTTTATTTGCAGGAATGATCCTATGTTCCTAAATGCATGGAGCTATGAAAAAGGATGCTTATAAAAGAAGAATCCATAATAATAGAGGGCAGAACTGAGAAAATATTCCAATTTTCACCTTTGTAAATTAAAATTAACGAAAAGATTAAATTTGAATAAAAAACCATAAGTAATTATAAATTTATGGGTAAATTACATCAGCAGTCACTCAACTTGGGGGTAGCTAACAAAAGTCACTCAGGTTTCAATTCAGTCACACAACTTTTGAAAAATAACAAATCAGCCACTAACGTTATCAAAAGTGTAAATACGTCACTTATTAACATAGCTCTCGATCTATATCAACAAAGGCAAATATCTACTTATTTTAGAATTAATTATATTGCAATTATTTAGGTTTTAAAAATATTTAATATTAAAATAATACAAAAATTCATCATAGTTTGAATATTAATATTAATATATTATAATTTAAATAATATTATTAATAATTTCTTACCTATTATTTATTATATATATTGTTAAAAATTAATTTACTTTAATGTCAAAATTGTTAATATTCAATATTTGTAATTTTATATTTATCTTTTTTTCTAATTTAATTAATTAATGTAATTAACTCTTATTATATTTGAAAAATAAAAATTTAATTTAATAAATATTCTTAATATGTTTCTTTTTTTAAAACTATATTTTAAACTTAACAAATTAATATTCATTAATTTTAATATGATAACATTAAAATTTAATTCAATTAAGTAAGGTATTAAAATAAATAATTTATTTAAAATCAATTATATATTTAACAAATAAAAAATTATAAAGAAAAAATAAAAAAATGTATAGAATGACTTAAAAAATTAAAAGGCGAAGAAGAAAAGAGTAAATTTCTCAAATTGTAAATATGTGTTTCAAATAAAAAATGCTGTGTGTCAAAAAAACTGTAACGTGAGCATAATTATTTATTTATCTTTATTGTAATCTCATATTATTATAGTACATATATTAAATATCGACTTGTTAAAATTTTAAATCATTAATTAGAACTTCCCCATTCAATTGACTATAATTTTATTTTATTTCGTTAAATACGTGAAATATAAGATAAAATAATATTATGATACTATTTCAATATAAAATAAAATAAATTCAGAATATCATGAAATACATATAAATTATTCGCGTGAACAATTTCTTTATTAAGTTTGACAAATCTATAGCTTTTCTGCGGAAAATTTAAGCTGGAAATTTGGGGTAGTGAAGGAAAATTTATGTTTGGTCAACAAAGTGAAGATGTAGTATTTTTTTTAATTGGATAATGACACATTTAATTTTTTATATTTACATATTTTATCAATTTAATTAGATAATTTAACTTTTTTATGAAATGCAAAAAGAGCATGTAAGTGTGTGCCAGGTGTAAGAAGCAAAATTCTGTTATAACAGCGACTGAAAATTACCTCCCAATGAGAAAAACCCATCCAATCATAAGCCAACAACAATTCAATTTCGTACAAATTGGGTAATATAATCAACAGGTATCTTATCCCATATTGCACAGTGTGAAATTTATGTCCCAAAGAAAGAGAAAACCAATCCAATCATAACCCAGCTACAGTTCAATTTTATTGACAAATTAAGTAATATAACAAACAGGTTGATGATGACTGACTCATCGTTATCTTTACACAAATATACCATTTTAAGTCTTCTAAGCAACCATATAGGACAAAGACTCATCAATATTCAACTAAAATGGTTAATTCTGTATTGATCATCCAAGCTTAAAAGAAAACATTATCCTAATTTGAACATATTTTCAAGAAAATAAAAAGTTTATTTAAGCTTGACTATTTCATATTAATAGAATCTTATAAATGTGCCTATGGTTATCCATTACACATTTAACGAAATTGAACGCTTATTTAGTCATATCATACCAGTAGACAAGGGGACATTTTCTATAAGTACCTTGAAAAACTATGGACTGAGGCACCCTGGAGTTACTTTAAGCACTTACCCTCTTAATCGGTCTATCTTCTTGTCCTTATTCTAGCTCTCGATCTTTACAGGTGAAGTAGCCTTCATTGCTCCTAATTTTGCCTTATTTTCTTCTCTTGTTGTACTCTTTATCAACAAAGGCAAATATCTACTTATTTTAGAAATAGTTATATTATAATTATTTAAATTTTAAAAATATTTAATATTAAAATAATACAAAAAATCATCATAGTTTAAATATTAATATTAATATATTATAATTTAAATAATATTGTTAATAATTTCTTACCTATTATTTATTATATATATTCTTAAAAATTAATTTACTTTAATGTCCTATTCAATATTTGTAATTTTATATTTATCTTTTTTTTCTAATTTAATCAATTAATGTGATTAACTCTTATTATATTTGAAAAATAAAAATTTAATTTGATAAATATTCTTAATATGTTTCTTTTTAAAACGATATTTTAAAATTAACAAATTAATATTCATTAATTTTAATATGATAAAATTAAAATTTAATTCAATAAGTAAGGTATTAAAATAAATAAATAATTTATTTAAAATCAATTATATATTGAACAAATAAAAAATTAAAAAAAATGTATGGAATGACTTAAAAAATTAAAAGACAAGGAAGAAAAGAGTAAATTCCTCAAATTGTAAATATGTGTTTCAAATAAAAATGCTGTGTCTCAAAAAAACTGTAACGTGAGCATAATTATTTATTTCTTTTTATTATAATCTCATATTACTATAGTATATATAATAAATATCGACATGTCAAAATTTTAAAGCAATTAATTAGAATTTCCCAAAAAGAAACATTCAATTGATTATAATTTTATTTTATTTCGTTAAATATGTGAAATATAAAATAATAATATTATGATATCATTTCGATATAAAATAAAATAATTTCAAAATATCATTAAATACATATGAATTATTCGCGTGAACAATTTCTCTATTAAGTTTGACAAATCTACAGCTTTTCTGCGGAAAATTTAAGCTGGAAATTTGGGGTAGTGAAGAAAAATTTATGTTTGGTCAACAAAGTGAAGATATAGTCTTTTTTAATTGGATAATGATACATTTAGTTTTTTATGTTTATATATTTTATCAATTTAATCCTTAAATACATATAAATAAATATAAATATAAATATAAATAAATAATTTTTATATAATTATGAAAAAGTAAAATATATAATATTATTTGTATATATTTTGAGGAAAATTATAATATTATTATATATAATCAATGCAAAATTTTTAAGGCACCTTATTAAATACGAAATTTATAGGCACGAAACTAAGAATGATTGAAGCTTCTGCAAACTTTTTGTTGTCAACATGGTGACTTTAGCTTTCTCAGCATCAAGAATTACTGAACTGTTAACCTTAATCTCCTCAAAATTACATTCCTTAGCAAGCTTCATAACTAGCTTAACGACACACTAATCTCTTAAAAGCAGAATTTAATTGAAGTTCATAGTTTTGCAAGTTAAATTTAGTAGAGTCTGTCGTCATTCATTGTGTGGTTATTTGTGTTTTTCGGTCACTGTATGTTGTTTTTGCTTTTTCCTTTTTCGTTCTTTGATTCCTGAAAGCACAAGTCAATAATCTAATAATATTGTTTAGGATCATGTTATTTGGACTCAGGTGTAAGTATTAGATACAGAGTATGTGTTGATACAAAATAATGTAAATAATATTACATTTATACTTTTTCATAATATATAATAATTATTTAATTATATTTGTATTTTATTATATGTGTTTAAGGATCAAATTGATAGAATTTGTAAAAGTAGAGGATTAAATCTATTAAATTATTTATAATTAGGAACAAATTAATAATGTGACATCATATCAACATTGCATCTCGCATGAACAATTAATAATTCTATTTTGTTTTTTTTTTGTCCAAATTTATTAAAATTGACAAAGTCATAGTTTTTCTTTTTGGAAAATTCATGTTGGAATTTTGGGGTACCGGGAAAAAGTTCCTTGCCTATGATGCGGACAATGTTTTTGTTTTAGCTTACTCTATCTCGGTCCAGCACTATGGATATGTAATTTCATTTAGATAAAATGGTGTTTATATTTGACTGGAAATTTCTGATAGGCTATTATTAATTAAATACATTTTGTGGAAATTTGGAAGAAACTTCTTTCTGCTTGATGTATGTGCACAATACTTTTGTTTACTAAGCTTACTCTATATATTTGGAGTTGCAACCAATGGTTGGTACCATCGCAACCATGAAAAGTGTTACAATTACCTCATTCCCATTTCTTCTTGTCATTCTAGCTATGTGTTTTAGCTTTTGTGATGCCAATTCCAATGTGCTTTGCATTGAAAGTGAGAGAAAAGCCCTTTTGAAGTTCAAGAATGATCTCGTTGACCCTTCAAACAGGTTGTCTTCTTGGGTTGAAGGTGGGGATTGCTGTAAATGGCTCGGTATCGTGTGCCATAACTCAACAGGCCATATCAACCAACTGCACTTGGCTGCTCCTCTTTCAGTGCCCTATTTTGATGCACCAGTTGCTGAATGGGAAGCTTACCATGGATCAAAGAACAATTCCCTGCTAGGAGGCAAAATAAATCCTTCACTGCTGGAGTTGAAGCATCTCAGTTCTCTGGACTTGAGCAATAACAATTTTAGCGGCATACAGATCCCGAAGTTTTTCGGTTTGCTGGAGAGTTTATCATATCTTAACCTCTCTCAAGCACGATTCCAGGGAGCAATTCCTCATAACCTGGGGAATCTTTCAAAGTTGCAGTATCTTGATCTTGGAGGTAATGATCTCAAACCAAAAAGCCTTCAATGGGTTTCCGGACTTTCCTCCTTGCAGTACCTTGATTTGAGTTATGCGGATCTTCGTAAAGCAACGGATTGGCTACAGGTAACATTCCAACATCCTTCATTGTTAGAGTTGCACTTGTCAGCTTGCAGTTTGGAAGATGATCCATCCCCGATCAGTGTCAATTCTACAAAATCACTGGTTGTTCTTGATCTTTCTGAGAACAACTTTTCTTCAGTACCTATGTCGATATTTGGTCTTCATGATCTTGTGTCCATTGATCTTAGTGGCAATTCCTTGAAAGGCCCAATTCCAGATTATTTTAAGAACATCTCACTTCTTGAAGTTCTTGATCTTAGTGGGAACTCACTCAATTCATCCACACCCACCTCTTTGTTTAGTTTATATCATCTTCAATTCCTTAATCTTTCGAGCAATGAAATTGATCAAGACATATCACAAATCCTTCTGAGTCTGTCTAGATGTTGTCTGGATTGCTTAGAGTCATTGGATATGGCACATAACTATCTTTTTGGCCATTTAATTGATCAACTTGGGCATTTTAAAAACCTAGCTCACTTGTCGCTTGCTGCAAACAATATTTCTGGTCCCATTCCATTGTCCATAGGGGAGTTGTCATCTTTGAAGTTGTTTAATGTTTCAGAAAATCAATTAAATGGTACTTTTCCTGTATGTTTTGGCCAACTGAAAAGTTTGGAAACTCTGGATTTGGGGTGTAACGAATTGGAAGGAGTTGTATCTGAAACCCATTTTTCTAATCTCACGAGATTGACAACTCTAGCGGCATCACAGAACAGGCTGAGATTTGAACCAAACTCAAGCTGGATTCCCCCGTTTCAATGTCGAATTATCAGATTGGGGCAATGGCATCTTGGCCCGAAGTTTCCTCAATGGTTAAAATTTCAAAAGAATTTATCTGTTTTAGATATCTCGGATGCAGGGATTTCGGATATCTTGCCCACTTGGCTTTTGAACTTGTCCACTCAATTTGAATATGTAAATCTTTCCTGTAATCAACTTACTGGAGGGATTTCCTATTTGAACGTGAGACAAATTGTTGACTTGAGTTCAAACCGATTCACAGGCCCATTGCCAAGAGTATTCCCAACTTTACAAATTTTAATTTTGTCAAATAATTCATTTTCTGGCCGACTTTTTGAATTAGTTTGCAATTCATTAAGAAAGGGACCAATGAAAATTCTTGCCATTGAAGCAAATCTTCTCTACGGAAAAATCCCAGATTGCTGGAATCATTGGCGAGGTTTGAGTTACTTAACTTTGGAAAGCAACATTTTGACCGGAAAAATCCCACCTTCTTTGGGACATTTAGATCTTTCAGTGCTAAACCTTCGTAGCAATAGCATGTTTGGAGAAATACCATCTACGTTGCAACATTCTACGAGGTTGATTATGCTTGATCTTAGCGACAATCATTTCAATGGAAGTGTACCAGCATGGATTGGGGACAAACTCTCAAAACTTGAGATTCTAAGCCTTCGATCGAATAACTTTGATGGCCACATTCCTCAAAAAATTTGTCAACTTCAATCTCTTCGGATCTTGGACCTTGGCCATAACAACATTTCAGGAGCTATTCCAAAATGTTTCAGTAATTTTAGTGCAATGGCTAACAAAAGCAACCAGCATTGCTATATGTTTCAGTGGTCGAGTATCAGTACTAATTTCCTTTATTTGAGTGCATTATTGGTGCTGAAAGGACGAGAGGATGAATACGGTGCCACACTAGGGCTTGTTACGAGCATGTGCCTTTCAACTAATAGACTAAGTGGAGAGATCCCAAAAGAACTTGGAAGTCTCGTTGAGCTACGGTCATTAAATCTATCAGGGAATCTCCTAATAGGAAATATACCAGACGAAATTGGCAACATGGAATTGGAATCTCTTGATTTGTCGAGGAATCAATTGAATGGTGAAATCCCTCGAAGTTTTTCCAAATTGAATTTCTTGAATCACTTCAATGTGTCCTACAACAACTTGATAGGACAAATCCCAACAAGCACTCAGCTTCAAAGCTTTGAAATCTTGTCTTACGTGGGCAATCATCTTTGCGGACCTCCTCTCACTAAAAATTGCACCTCAAAAGGTTTTTCAACTGATGTAGCAAATAATGGAAGTAACAGTGAAGGAAGTAAAGTGAATTGGCTTTATGTCAGCATAGTTCTTGGCTTTGTAATGGGATTTTGGGGTGTAGTGGCTCCCTTGTTTTTCATCAGGTCTTGGAGGCATGCATACTATCGAAAGTTGGATCATGTTGGTCGACAGCTGTATGTGTTTTGGTCTATTATGGGTATATAGTTTGATGAAAAACAAAATATGTATAAATAAAGTTGTATGTAAATGATTATATAGGATTTCGATCTCAAATCTATTAAATGCTATATTTTAAAAGGGATTACATGAATCAATCGATCTTGACTTCGAGTTTAGATTTAGTACTCATGTTTTCCCTTTTGCAAAAGTAAATGGCATTTCAAGCTTGTTCAAAATTTTGAACTTAGAGCTTTCATGATGTGTGATTGTGTTTAATTGTATGTGAATAATGAAAATGTTGTTGGGTTAAAGAGTACAATAAGGTGCATTTAATAAACATAAAAAAATTAAAATATATCGTAATCTGTTAGCATTTTTATAGTTTCGACAATTATAATGTGTTTATATTTAACCATTTAAAACAATAATTAAGTTTGATTAACAAAATCTAAACGAATATGAGTAAGATTTGATTAACTAATTCTTGAAGACATGCGAGAAAATTTGACGCTGCAATAGGGTTTTTTTTTTTTTTTAATTATAATATTAAAGGTAAGGGATAGGGGTAATATGGTTCGAATCCATATTAAATAAATATCTGACAAGAATTTTAATCAGTGGCGAATCTAGGGGGCTGGCAAGGGCCCCGGCTCCCATAAAATAATTGTTATTTAAGCCGTAAATTATTTTTTAAAAATTTTAAATTAATAAAGATAAAATTATACTTTGGCCCCCTTAAAATTATAAAAAATCGATTTAATCCTTTAAAATTTATAAAGATATGAACTATAAAAAATTAAAATTTCATTTGGCCCTCTAAAAAATTGTTCTGGCTTCGCCCCTGACTTTAATCATCGCTTCTTTTATTTAATAATAATCCTCAATAGCATATTTAATAATATTTTATTTTTAGAGTTGATTGTAGCTTTGTGATGAATTTGATCTCTCCATCTTCTTTGATCCTTTGTTCATGCCCAACATTGCCATTCTTTTTCTTTTTTCCTTTTCCTTCCTATATCTGATCCCACATGCATTGCACACTGACTGAAAATTACCTTTAAAAAACCTCATCAATCATAAGCCAAAAACTATTATATTTATTGAAAAATTAAGTGAAGCACAATCAACGGACTAAAGGATAATTTTTATTAATGAAAATGGTATGAAAGCTATTAAATTGAAAAGATATTAGTGATGGTTTTTCTTCTTTGCTTACTGTAAATAATGAAGAAAATGTCAGCGAGTAAACGGAGCATACCGAGGGAGTGAGACTTACTCCATAGACTTTGTTGACTTGACTTCGTCAACGCTACTTGAGGAATTTTAAAGCTTGCTAAATTCCACGTTAGGCAGAGAAAGAAAGTAGCAAATTCAATTGGATGATTGAAATTCGTATTAGAATGTAACTAAAACTTCAATATCCTTCATAATCATATTTAAAAATAAATAAATATGAGTCAGTCTTTAAAGTTGAAACAAGAGCAATGTTGGAAGGATTATTCTTAGCTTGGGATAAAGGATTTCGGAAAGTTGAAGTTCAGTGTGATAATGCTTTGTTGGTTGAATTACTTTTGTCTGGTGGAGGAGCTAGTAATAATTTAGTGGAACTGTGGCTGTTACATCAAGTATTGCGTTGGAAATGGGAGATTCGTATCCGACATATCTCAAGAACTCTTGGTGTTGCAGATCGCATGACTAAATATGCTGATATAGATAGTTATTTGATACGTTTATTTAGATCCTCACCAACTTCGGTCATGACCTTGTTGAATAATTTGCATAATTTTAGTCAATTATACATTAAAATTTGATTTGATTTAACCAAAATATAAATGTAAAAATAAAAATCTTAATCAAATTTTATGTTTTCCTAAAATTTTCATTTTCCTTTGTTTTCATTTTAAAGACCTAAAAAATCTTAATTGGCAGGTCATATCATGGGACTTGAAGTTACTCCATAGACTTTGTCCAACTTCCTTGTCAAGTTTATAATTTATTGAATATTTATTTTATAGTTTTAAAATTATTTGTAAATGTGACATAAATATAAATTAATGTCACGTCAATAATGAAAAGTTTGAAGTCTAATTAAAGGCCCAATGGCCCACCAAACTAAACAATTTTCAGGAAAAAAAAAACAACAAAAACCCTAGCGCACCCTAGCCTGCGCCCGCTGCTCCTAGCGCCTGCCACCAACTGCTTCGTCAACTACCCTCGCAAAAAACACGCAAGAATAGTAGCAAACAGTAGAAAAAAATAGAAAAATAATGTTGTAATTTGGCTATAAAAAGCCTACAAAAACCGATTGTATGGGGTTTTTTTTCTTCAAAAAAATGGAAATAAAAAAAAACAAAACAATCAAAAAAATTCAAAGGTGATCTTTTTTCTTTTTCTTTTTTCTTTGAATCTATTTTTATATATATAAAAAGATAAAATAAAAAGAAAAAAAAACACTCACTTGGTGGTTGTTTTCTGCCGTCGGAGCCGAGGAGTCTTCTCATTTTTCTAGAACTTTGGCTTTGATTTTGGTAGTTTTAACTCCAAATCGGAGTTCTACAAAAAATATAAGCAAAAGGGGGCATTTTAGGTTTTTCAGCCACTAGGAATGGCAGAGCAGTCGTTGGCGACCAATGGCCGTCGCGGCAGAAGCTCGCTGGCACCGTGGTCGGAGTGGGGAAGACTGAGAGAAAAAAAAAAGGTTGAAAGAGTTTTTTTTTTTAAACAGACAAAAGTGATTTTTTATTAATTTTTAACTCATATAGCCCTTCAAAACAACGTCGTTTTGGGCTTAAGTCACAGACACCAAAATGGCGTCGTTTTGAAGATCGACACAATTACCGACCCGACCCACCTCAAGATCCGGCTTTTTTAAAAAGGGGGATATTTGCACTTTTTGTCCTTCCACTTTTTAAGAATTTTTCAATATAGTCCTATTTCTTTTTTTCTTTTTAATTTATCCCCTTTAATTTAATTTTTTTATTTTGGTCCTTTTAAACGATGCACATAGGGAAGTTTGGGATATTTTCCCGCTCAGTCCCTGTCTCTTTTAGCATGTTACATTTGAGTCCTTATTAGCCTATTTATTTATTTATTTTTCTTTTTCTAATTTATGCCCTTAATTTCATTTAAATTTTGATTTAGTCCTTTATTTTTAATCTTTATTAAACTGTTTTATTTTATATTTATCTACTTATTTATTATTTCTTTATTCTTTCTCATATATTTAAAAAATTATGGTTTATATTCTTTTTATTTATGTATATTGTCATTATTATTTTTATTTTTAAGTATATTTCTCATATACTTAAATTTAATATTACTTATTTATTTATTTATTCTTTTACTTTTTAAATACTTAAATTTAATATTATTTGTTTTTCCTATTTATTTAATATTATATTTCTAATTTTTTCCGATTTATTTATTTACTATTCTTTTATATTTTAAATATTAAAATTTGATATTACTTATACTTCCCTTTCATTTTATTTTTTTATTTCAAAGTTACTTATACTTCCCTTTCTATTAAAATATCTTAATACGAAGGGATCGCATTTTAAATTCTCTTAAAATTTTCAATTTTCGACATTAAGACATCAAGTAATCAATTAGGTACCAATTTTGGGCGTAACGAGGGTGCTAATCTTTCCTCGTGCGTAACCAACTCCTGAACCCATTTCCTGAATTTTGTAGACCAAAAATCATTGTTTTAGTGAATCAAGCCTTTTATTAATCAAATTACGAGGTGATCCGATCACACCTCATAAAAGAGATTGGTGGCGACTCCCATTTTCGTTTTCAAAATATAAATCGTTCAAAAAAAGGTTTTTGACACCCTAGGGAAAAAAAGAGAGAAGAAATTTACTAATTAAATGAGAGGCGAGCATGATTTTTTGAATTCCTCACAAAAGTTTCTAGAAACAGATAGAGTTAACAAGATATGATAGATTTGTATATTGTTGAAGTTAATCAGCTGGGCAAAAGTTAGTAAAAATTTACCCTATTGCACTCTTTAACCTAATCATACATTGTCAAAACACACTTTCATTAAATTATACAAGCTTGAAATGACATTTATTATTGCAAAAGGAAAAACACCAATCATGTACTGAGTACTAAAATCTAAACTCAAAATTATTAGTTCCTAGATCTGAGATCCGAAGATTATATAATCAATTATAAAACACAAATCTTAATTATACATGTTTTTTTTTCATCAAATGACGTACCCATAGTAGCTCAAGACACAACGTCCGACCAACATGATCCAACTTTTGATAATATGCATACCTCCAAGTTCTGATTAAAAACAAGGAGCCACCACACCCAAAATCCCATTACAAAGCCAAGAATTATGCTGACATAAAGCCAATTCACTTTACTTCTCTTATTGCTATCTCCATTATTTGTAACATCAGTTGAAAAACCTTTTGTGGTGCAGTTCTTAGTGAGAAGAGGTCCACAAATATCATTTCCCACCTAAGACAAGTTTTCAAAGCTTTGAAGTTGAGTGCTTGTTGAGATTTATTCTATCAAGTTGTTGTAGGAGACATTGAAGTGATTCAAAAAATTCAAAAACTTGGAGGGATTTCACCATTCAATTGATTCATCAGAAAATCAAGAGATTCTATTAACTCCATGTCGCCTCCCTGACAAATTTAATGATCACAGCCCAATGAGACTTGCAATTTCTTTGGAGATCTCTCCTGTGAGACTGTTAGCAGAAAGGTCCATGCTAGTAACAAGTCCTTGTGTGGTCTCATATTCATCTTCTCGCCCTTTCATCACCAATAATGCTCTAAAATTAATGAATGGCCAAGGATGGCCATGAAATAAGTTCACTATTGATTTTGGTTTTTGTGGCCATTGCAGTTAAATTTCTGAAACATGGTGGAATAACTCCTGAATGTTGTTATGGGCAAGGTCCAAGTTTTGAAGAGATTGAAGATCACAAATGTTATGAGGAATATGGCCATTGAAGTTATTAGATCGAAGGCATAGACCCATAAGTTTTGAGAGCTTATCACCAATCCATACTGGTACACTCTCACTGAAATAATTTTCATTAAGATCAAGAATAAACAAACTCGTAGAATTTCACAATGTGGAGGGTAATTCTCCAAACATGCTATTTTTTCGATGGTTGAGCAGTCTAAGATCTTTATGTAACAAAGAAGGTGGGATTTTTCCAGTCAAATTGTTGTTTGCCAAATCTAAATAATTCAAAAACGGATGATTCCAACAATCTGGAATTTCCCCAGAAAGAAGATTTCCATCAATGTAAAGAGATCTCATCCATCCCTCTCCCGATGAGTTACAAACTAAATCAGAAAGGGATCCTGAAAATGAGTTATTTGACAAAACTAAAAAATCTAATGTTGGGAATACTCTCGGCAGTGGACCTGTGAATTGGTTTGAACTCAAGTCAACAATATTTTCACATCAAATATGAAATCTCTCCTCTAATTTGATTAGAGGAAAGATTTGCATATTCAAATTGAGTGGAAAGGTTCAAAAACCAAGTGGGCTTGACATCTGAAATTCCTGCATAGGAGATATCTAAATGATACAACTTTAACCATTGGGGAAACTTTGGGCCAAGATACCAATCACCCAATTCAACACTTCCACATTGAAATGGGGGAATCCAACTTGAGTTTGGTTCAAGTCTCAACATGTTCTTTGATGCTTTCAAAGTTATCAATCTCGTGAAATTAAAAAAGTGGGTTTCTAATACAACTCCTTCCAATAGATTTTGCCCAAATTTTAGAGTTTCTAAGTTTGCCAGTTGTCCCAATCATAGAGGAAAAGTACAATTCAATTGGTTTTCTGAAACAACAAAGAACTTCGAAGATGATAACTCCCCTATCGACAACGGAATGGGACCATAAACTTTGTTTTGAGCAAGGGCCAAGTAAGCTACATTTTTAAATTGCCCAAGTTGATCGATTAAATGTCCATAAATTTGGTTAACTGCTAGATTTGATAACTCCTCCTTGTGGCGTTATCAAGTTTAACGTCAAATTTTCCTAAATGAAAATGCTTTGAAAGCTATTTTGATGTATCAATTTCTTTTAAATAGCAAGTAAACAGCAGGAGTGGGATTTATTCCATAGACTTAGTTGAGTTCAAACTAGTGTTTTTAAGAAAAAAAAATATTAATTAGAATTTTCAATATTATTGTTATAGAACTATTAAGTGGATGTATTTTTTTAAAAATTTAAACCTCACACCATTAAATTTAATAGAATAATTTAATGGCAATAATTGGACTTGAAATTTTAAATTTAAAAATAGATTAAATTTTTAAAAATAAAATTACAGAACTACCATCCAAATTTAAAGCGTATAGCGACATAGAACATATTTTAACCTTCAAAATTTTACTTTATAATTTGATACAAACAAATAATCAACTTAACACGAAACTTGAAAAGCATGCATATATATATATATATATATATATATATATATATATATATATGTGTGTTTTATGGTTTTCTTTAAAAACAAATTTAAGAGTTAAATAAAAGAGAGTAAAAGATAAATTGATTTATTTTCAGTAAATGTTTGAGGGCAAGAAAAAAATCATTATTTTCAATAATCGTTTTCAAAATTTGGCTTAATGATACCCAAACATAGAGAAAAATAATGTTATTCAAATTCCATGTCTTCCTTCATCACATCCATTTTGTTTGAAAGAAATTTAATAATCGAATTTCATATTACATTTTGTGGAAAATTTTGATAACATCCCTTGCCCCTAATGTACGTGGACAATATTTTTGTTTACATTAACATTATTTTATTTTATATGCCACTTTTTAAAAATTTAAAAAATCTAAAATATTTTAAAAACTTAAAAATATATAAAATTTAGAAATTTAAAATTTTAATGATTTTCAAAAAAAAAAAAAAAAGTAAGCTCTTTAAAATTTAAAAATAAAAATAGATAAAATTTTCTTATAATTTACTTTATTTTTTTTAGTTTCTTAATTTATTTAATATTGTTTTATGCATGAAGATATAATTAAGGGACCACGGCATCCATTTTGTTTAACTGAACTTTATAACATTTCTTTAATTTAATAATCGAAATTCATATTACATTTTGTGGAAAATTATATGCAATCAATTAGAGATTTCCTTGATGGAAAATTTCCGATGCATTTTGTTTGAAGAAACTTCCTTGCGCTTCATGTATGATTTTTGTGTTTTTGCTAAGCTTGCTCTATATATTTGGAGTTGTGAGCAATGGCAATTGCAACCATGACAGCTCGTCTTCCAATTTCCTTATTCCCTTTTCTTCTTCTCATTGCAGCTATCTGTTTTACCATTTGTGATGCCAATTCCAACGCGCACGTTGCATTCAAAGTGAGAGAGAAGCCCTTTTGAAATTCAAGAATCATCTTATTGATCCTTCAAACAGGCTATCTTCATGGGTTGAAGGTGGGGATTGCTGCGAATGGATTGGTGTCGTCTGCCATAACTCAACAGGCCACGTCCACCAACTGAACTTGGCTTCTACTCTTTCAGAGCCTGATGAATTTGCACCATGTTTTGAATGGGAAGCTTACGAGCGGTCAAAACTAGGAGGCAAAATAAATCCTTCACTGCTGGAGTTGAAGCATCTCAGTTCCCTGGACTTGAGCTATAACAATTTTAGCAGCATATATATGCTGAAATTTTTTGGTATGCTGGGGAGTTTAACACATCTTAACCTCTCAAGCTGGATTCCCGGGAGGAATTCCTCATAACCTTGGGAATCTCTCAAAGTTGCATTATCTTGATCTTGGAGGTAATTATCTCAAACCAAAAAGTTTTCAATGGGTTTCTGGACTTTCTTCCTTGCAGTACCTTGATTTGAGTGGTGCGGATCTTTCTAAAGCAAATGATTGGCTACAGGTAACATTTAAACATCCTTCTTTGCTAGAGTTGCGCTTGTCAAATTGTGGTTTAGAAGATGATCCATCTCCGATTAGTGTTAATTCTACAAAATCACTGGTTATTCTTCATCTTTCTGGGAACGGCTTTTCTTCAGTACCTAAGTCGATATTTAGTCTTCATAGTCTTATGTCCTTTGATCTTAGTGAGAATTCTTTGGAAGGCCCAATTCCATATTACTTTGGGAACATCTCGTTTCTTGAAGTTCTTGATCTTACTTGGAATCATCTCAATTCATCCATACCCAATTCCTTGTATAGTTTAAACCGTCTTCAGTTCCTTAGTCGTAGTGAAAACCAGTTACAAGGAACAATCTCGAGAGCCATTTGAAACTTGAGCTCTATTACTCACCTTGATCTTTGTTCAAATTTTATGTTGGAGGGAAGATTACCAACCTCTCTGGAATATCTGTGCAAATTGAAGGAAATGGATTTGTCATATAAAAAATTGAAGATGGAATATCAGAAATCCTACAGAGTTTGTCTAGATGTTGTTTAGGTTCCTTAGAGTCATTGGATATGGCAGATAACGAACTTTCTGGTCATTTAACTGATCAACTTGGCCAATTTAAAAATCTAGCTTACCTGTCCCTTGCTCGAAACAAAATTTTTGGTCCCATTCAATTGTCCATAGGGGAGTTATCATCTTTGAAGTTCTTTGATGTTTCAGAAAATCAATTAAATGGTACTTTTCCTTTATGTTTTGGGCAACTTGAAAGTTTGGAAACTCTAGATTTTGGATATAATCTACTGGAAGGAGTTGTATTAGAAACCCATTTTTCTAATCTCACCAGATTGACAACTCTGAAGGCATCACACAATATTTGAACCGAATTCAAGCTGGATTCTCCCATTTCAATGTGGAATTATTGAATTGGATCATTGGCATCTTGGCCAAAAATTTCCCCAATGGTTAAAGTTCCAAAAGAAGTTGTCTGTGTTAGATATCTCTGATGCAGGAATTTCAGATGTCATGCCCACTTGGTTTTTGAACCTTCCCATTCCATTTGAATATTTAAATCTTTCCTATAATCAACTTACTGGTGGGATTTCATATTTGAATGTGACATACATTGTTTACTTGAGTTCAAACCGATTCACAGTCCCATTGCCAAGAGTAGTATTCCCAACTTTACAATTTTTAATTTTGTCAAATAATTCATTTTCAGGATCTCTTTTTGAATTAGTTTGTAATTCACCAAGTAGGGAAGGGATGGAAGTCCTTTACATTGATAAAAATCTCATCTCAGGAGAAATTCCAGATTGTTGGAATCATTGTCAGAATTTGGGGCTTTTAAATTTGGGAAGCAACAGTTTGACCGGTAAAATCCCACCTTCTTTAGGGCATATAAATCTTTCAATGCTAAACCTTTGGAACAATAGCATGTTTGGAGCATTGCCATCCACATTGCAAAATTCCAGTTTGATTATGCTTGATTTTAGTGAAAATCATTTCAATGGAAGTGTACCAGAATGGATTGGAGACAAGCACTCAAGACTTAAGGTTCTAAGCCTTCGATCAAATAATTTTGATGGCCATATTCCTCATAAAATTTGTGATCTTCAATATCTTCAGAATTTGGACCTTGCCCATAACAACATTTCAGGCACTATTCCAAAATGTTTTAGTAATTTGACTGCAATGGCCATCAGAAGCAACCAAAGTAACTATATTTATGAGTGAGTAAGTACCAGAACTACTCTCTTTTATTTGAGTGCATTATTAGTGCTGAAAGGACGAGAGGATGAATTCAGTGCCACACTAGGGCTTGTTACCAGTATGGACCTTTCAACTAATAGTCTCACAGGAGAGATTCCAAAAGAAATTGGAAGTCTCATTGAGCTATGGTCATTAAATCTATCAGCAAATCTCCTAGCAGGAAATATACCAAACGAAATTGGCAACATGGAGCTGATGGAATCTCTTGATTTGTCCATGAATCGATTGAATGGTGAAATCCCTCCAAGCATCTCCAATTTGAATTTCTTGAATCACTTCAATGTGTCCTACAACAACTTGACAGGACAAATTCCAATAAGCACTCAGCTTCAAAGCTTTGAAAACTTTTCTTACATGGGCAATCATCTTTTGCGGACCTCCTCTCACTAAAAGTTGCAGCACAAAAGGTATTCCAACTGATGTTGCAAGTAATGGAAGTAGCAGTGAAGGAAGTAAAGTGAATTGGCTTTATGTAGCATAGTTCTTGGCTTTGTAATGGGATTTTGGGGTGTAGTGGCTCCCTTGTTTTTCAACAGGTCTTGGAGGCATGCATTGGGCTACTATGTGTATTGGTCGAAAGTTGGACCATGTTGGTCGAAAGCTGTATGTGTATTGGGCTACTATGGGTATGTAGTTTGATGGAAAAAAAAATGTATAATTAAGGTTTGTGTGTTTGTATTGATTATATAGGATTCTGTTCTCAAATCTATTAAATGTCACATTTTAAAAAGGATTACATGGATCAATTGAACTAAAGTCCGAGTTTAGATTTATTATTCTTTATTTATTCTTGTTTTCCCTTGTGCAATGACATTTTATGTTGGTATAATTTACCGAAGATTGGATCAAATTGTGTTATGATAATGTATGAATATGTTTTATCGGAGAAATTATTTTGTAGACATTTCTCACCATATTATCCATTATCCATTTTCAATTATTTAATGACATTTCAACAAAATTTTTTATAATTTAATTATAATTTTCTTAAATTTATTTTAATTTCCCAAGGTATCCACTCAAGCAAGCCCAGTATAACACCCCAAACCCGACCTAGACATTACTGTCGGGCTGTGGAGATTACATCGTACATGAAAACATTAATTCTTAATTTTGATGAAACCCCACTTTCAACGTAAAGAAAATCGATTTGAATAACTCTTTGAAAATGTATCAATTCTCAAAAACCCATGAGTGCTTCGAGGAAAAAGCATGTTTAATAGTTTTACTAAAAACAAACCTATTTTACTTAAATCGTTTGCGATATAAAACAGTCTAGCAATTTTTGACAATATTTGGCTGCGACACATTATAGAAATTTTGTCTTATTTACCTTTAGTTTATTGTTAGTCGTCTTGTTTTTAACTCCGATTAAAAACCAAAGCTTTAACAAAACAACTACCAAAATTAATTCTAATGTCCTAGAAAAAATTAAATGTCCAAAAGTCCGAATAAAAAGTCCATAAAATTGAAAGTTCATAACATACTAAACCCAAAAACGTGAAACCAAGCTCTAGAGTCGCCATTCAATCCTAAGCCTAAGGATCACCTAAAACAAAACAAACATGTGAGCTTTACACCCAGCGTGTAATTTTGCCCACAAATCATAGTACATGTCAAAATCAAATAGATGCATAGCTTATTACATATCATAGCATACCAGATTTTATATCAAAGCATATCATATAACAAAACATATCCTACCCCTATCCGCTACACACCATCTCTATCCAACCAAACACACTAATTAGGACTACAAGAGTACATCCATCCCATCACACCAATATGTGGAGGTATGTCACTCATAATATGCCGCTGAGCTACTAGACAGAAATTTGCATTCTAGCCACCATAGTTGCAGTAGATACTGTTATATAAAACTTCCTTCATTATATCAAATCCCACCCCAAAACATAGGCATAATATCATACATGCATATAACATAAATCGTATGGCATGCATATACATATATTTTCATACGGAACATAACACAGCATGTGGTACTCACAAATCATATAGCTTGCATATCTAATGTACATATTTATAAAGCATATCATATCACATTAATATACTTATCGAGACTTACTTAAGATGCTTTCTACACAAACCTATGTTTGCATATTGAAACTTATGTTTTTTCGGGCCTACATAATGCCCACAGACTCAATTTTTGAGTCCCCTAAACGGCCCTAATCGGGCTTCAAAATTGGCCCAATAAGCTCCCACATGGCCCAATAAGCTAGTCCGTTTGGTCCACACGACCTACCACATGTCCATGTTATTTCAAAGGGCCATGTGCTCCACACGGCCGTGTGACGCTGGGCAGTTTCGAAAACATCCCTTATTTTATAATTTTCTCGAGTTTTAAATGATGTTTCGGGTTAATTACACACCTGATGACATAATTGATTAACCAAACTATGGGGAACTCATGAAACCTACGATCAATTAACAAATCATACTAATTAATCATCAAAGACCCACCCAAATTGACATTCTTTTGTCAAAATTCAGTCCCTAAAACGAGATTCGTATACTTACCGCTCAAAAACAACACCAAAGACGAGAACTATTCTGCTGGAGGAATAAGATTCTTACTCCCTTCGCCTAATAGAAAACACAAGAGCGCTTATCAAAACTAAGAAAGAAGATTAGGTATAAGCACAACTCCTATCTTGTTCAAGAAACAATTTCAAAGGAAAAGAATCTTACTCCACGTTCACCATGCACGAATACAAGGGGAAAAATGGAATAGCAGAAATTAAGAACAGCAGAAAAGAATAATGGAAAAGAGGCTACAAAAGAAAAGAAGAAAAAACAAGAAAAAGAAAAAGAAACGAACGTGAGAAGGAAAGGGTAATTGGACGTGCAAATTAGAGTAATTTAGGGATTTGTTTTATTTTGATAACTTAAAAAAAAATTCTATAATAATCTAACAAAAATATTTCTTATGCCCACACCAAAATTTAAACTCTAAACTCAAGAATACGTTAAAACTTAACCATTGAACCAATAGATTTATTCTATAATAATTTATCTAGAAATAAGATTTAAATCAAATAATTAGTGATAGAAATAGAACCAAAAATTAACAAAATTCTAAAGGAAAAATTCAAACCCAAAACCTCACGCACATAATCACTACACTTATCCACTAAACCAAATTAAATTATTTGTTATAATTTAACATTCCGTATCTAAGAAATTCGGAGCGTTACATCCAGTGATTAATCTTTCGCATTTTTTAGGCCTATTAATGGGTAGATCGATGTTGTATAATTTACTTTAGTTATTATAATTTTAGATTTTTTGTAATTTATTTAATATTGTTTATTGCGTGAAGAAATAATTAAGGGTCCACGGCATCCATTTTGTTTGACTGAACTTTGTAACATTTCTTTAATTTAATAATCGAAATTCATATTACATTTTGTGGAAAATTAAAAGCAATTAATTAGAAATTTCTCCTGATGGCAAATTTCCGATGCATTTTGTTGTAAGAAACTTCATTGCGCTTGATGTATGTGCTCAATATATTTGTGTTTTAGCTAAGCTTACACTATATATTTGGAGTTGTGACCAATGGCGATTGCAACCATGACAACTCTTCGTCAACAACTCTGTAGATAGCCCAGCCCTATTACTCTTTGCCATTCCAACTCTACTTTGCCACCATATTCCTAATTTATAACTATAAGAAAAAATATCTCAATGAGTTTGCTTTCCAAATTTATTAACAAAACTCATAATTCAGTAATCGGTATTGAAGGAAAACAAAACTCAAAGATGAAGAAAAGCAGATATTCATTGAAGGAAACCTTCATGTGAAAGCTAAACTTATTCAATAGAAATTGAAAAGACCTGTCAAAGAGAAGCACGTGATGATTAGAGCCAGTTAAAACCTAAATTCTGTTGAGTGTTTTCTCTATCTCTCTTAGATAGTAGTGTTTGTGTATTTATATGATATGTGCACTGTTAATTGATATAACATTTTAGATAGGTTCCATACATATCAACAAGTATCCTGCTCTAGACTTAACACGTATTTATGCGGTCTCATACACGATCTCATGTATGATTTCGCAGGAGAATGTAGGTACCTATCTTGTGAACACCCATTATCCTATGAGCTCGGTCTGCAAGCTCAATGTGTGAGCTCAATAGAATCCGACCCAAACCCCTTTAAATTTTGGACTAGTGATATTAAGTATCATAACAATACTTAACTTAGCATAATAATATGGACATAATTGGAAGGTTTAGCGAGTGATCAGCCTAAATTAATTCAATCCATATATAGGCAAAGCAAACTAAACATAATATGTCATTAACAAAGCATCTTATCGCTGTATTACACAAAAAAACGAAGTTTTGAATAAATTGAAAAAGGAATGAACAATAGGATACATACAAAATGTTTTGGGTATTTCATAACTATTCAAAACATCAGCAATGAAGCAACCATTGGCCACAAAGGTCATAGTAGTAATATAAAATGGTTTGAACAGGTTAATGGTGGTCAAATCTACTATTGGAGTAATGCTTAATTTCAAACAAAATATTATTTCATTAGATAATGTCAAAAAAATGGATTGAAGGCATGGAAATTTGTAAGATTAACTAGAAGTTTCAAACAAAATGTATGAAGACAATTACTAATCTCTAATAGTCTAATTATATTATGCTTTGACTCTCAATGTAAATTTATCCAATGAGTTATTTACAATTTAAATCATTAAACTTACATTAATTTTCATATACATCTTCAATACTTAATTTAATCAAATTAGGTTATTTAATTTATATTATTAATCAAATTAAATCACTTGTATTAATGGTAAAGGATTGTATGAAACACTGATGCCATGTCGTTTGTATTAATGGGAGATGGTTTTCCTTTTTTGTATGTGAAATGGGCGTTGATTGTTAAATCTAAAAGATGTGGTGCCTTAGGCATTGGGAAACTCATAGATAAAAATTATGCTCTACTAACCGAATGGTGGTGGAGATATAGTACAGAGCATAATTCTCTTTGGAGAAAACTATTGGTAGTGAAATGTGGATTGGGTAAACTTTCATGGCTGCCTTCCTTGCATCATACTCATAAATGTCCACGGTTTGGCGTAATATTATTGAGTTAAATAAAGATGGCAGCTTGAATAAATGTATCGGTTTTGAAAGCTGTCGTTGGGTGTTGGGTATTGGACTCTTTATTTGACGATGTGCCCTAAAAACTAAATTATTATGTATTTTTAAGGAAGCTTGCGTTGCTGATGTTTTCTGTGTGCCTGCAGGCTCGAATCTTCCTTTTTGAGGGGAATTGTAACGCACCAAATTTTTTAGATTTAAATCGCTTAATTATGTCAAGTAAATTTATTTAGTTTAATTTAGTGGTTAATGGTTTTGTTTATGTGCCTGAGACTTTATATTCAAATCCCTTTCCTTACAAATTTTGTATTATTTTTATTTCTTCATTTGGCTCATCATTGTAGCTTATATTTTAGTCTTGCTAGTTTGTTGGTAATAATGAGTCTGCTGATTCAATAGTAAGGATTTAGTTTACCCTTAGTTCCCAAGTTTAAACTCTGTTGTGTGTAAAAGAAATTAATTTTTGCTGTATATCTGTTGTTGCCGCCCATACTTGTCAGAGTTTCAGTCAAATTCAACTGTTGAGTAATCTGATAGGTGGTTACTAATTAGATTAGATAATATTTTTATCTGATTTATTTTTTAAATTATAAAAAAATATCCCTAAAATCTCTCTTTATTCTGTCGTCCCCCTCTTTCCACTCTCTCCCCATTTTCTGTTTTGGTCATTTTTGTTTCTGCAAATTTTCTCTATCATTTTTCCTCTCTTCTTTTCCCTTTCTCTTTTGTTTGGTTTTTGTAATTGCTAATTCAATCTTTGTTCCTCTATTTTCGTTTCTCTGTTATCATTTTTCTGGCATTTTATCGTTGTGGTGTTGTGTTTTGAGCAAGGAATTCATATTTTCGTTTTCGTGAAAGTCTTGTAAGTGCATTCTTTAATCTTTAATCTTCATAAGGTGAATTAATTTGGTTCCATGTGACAGATAGGGGTTTTAGTCATTCTTTAATCTTCGTTATTGATCTTTTTTTGGGGGTTTATTTTAGCGGTGGATCTACAATGGTTACTCATTCTTCTAGTTGATTGTAGTGGAATCAATCCTCTTCTGGGTAAGTGACCAAATGTTAGTTTTGAGGTTGGTTTTATTAAGTGTTAAATATGGAATTCAAGTTTTGGTTTCGATATTGGTTGCGAATTGGGTCTAGCTGTGAATGTTGTGTGCAAAAATTATTGTTGGTGTGGTGCCTACATTCCAACAGCAATCAAGCTGCAGATACTATGAAAGGTCAAAAATATGGAACTTTTGTGAAAAAATGAAACTGGTAGATGACACCACATGGTCGTCCGTTTGGCCATATGACAAGTTGTATGGGTCACACGAGCATCTGATTGGTCGTGTGCTAGATCGTATGATAGGGTGTGTCGGCCACATGGCGTGTGAGCCCAATTTGTGCAATTTATTGGGTATTGTGCAGGCCGAGTGTGAGTATTCTAAATCTGATTTGCATTCACTCAATAAGGGTGTTAAACTCTGAGTAAGATTTCCTGTATGATATTTTGTATTATCTCGTATGTATGAAAAACATGTATTTGATTTATTTATAAGTAGGCATGGCATGTTATGATACTTATGCATGATCTTTTAGTATGACTTTGCATGTGCATTTGGGGTGGGATATATGGATGTGATAGAGGAAGTGTGATTTTGGCAATTTTACTGCATTATATGATTCTGGCATTATACCCACAATATATATTATGGCAATATAGCTACATATTATCTGAGTGGCATGGAACCACATTATAATGTGATGGATGGATGAGTTCTTCTAGCCTTATTTGGTGTGATTGGTTGGACGGAGTTAGTGTGTAGTTGATGAAGGTAGGATTATTCTGTTTGATTATGTCATGCTAAGCATGTATAATTTTTTATCTGTCTACTTTTGTATTTGCATCTAAGTATGATTCTATTTGTGATTTTAGCTTGTGGGCCAAGGCACACACTGAGCTTTATATCTCACTCTGTTTGATAAATATTTTTCAGGTAATCCTCAAACTTAGGATTTGGCAGTGCTTGGGAGCTTAGTTCACTTTTTCTATTTGAAACTCTTTCAAAAAAAATATTTTAGATTTTATGGACTTATGGATTATTGGACTATTTTTCGGACTTTAACTTTGGTTTTTGGGATTTGTTGAGTATTTTAATTAGTTATTTTAAAATTGGCACAATTTCTAATAATTTAACTTAAACAATCAATTTTCAAGGTTAAACGATTATAAGAAATTTTCTGCTACAAATTTTTAATCAGGACTATGCGTTTTTCAAAGGAAGTAAATAAAGTCGACAGCATGATGAATTTATAAAAATCAATTTTTATAAACAAATGTTTCAATTTGCACATATACATTTTTATGATTGGAAAATTCTCTTACCAAAGAGTTGAGGCAAGTTTCTATAAAATCTCTTATTTTCGGGTTTGGAAAAAGATACATTTTAAAAATAAATGACCAAAGTTTCAACTCCTTAATGTAACTTTCAAGATTTGGCCATAACGATTATGACGGATTTGGGGTGTTATATTTGGTGGTATTAGAGTGTTATATTTGGTGGTATTAGAGTCAAGTTCAAAACTTAGGCTGTTATTTTTGGGTAAAATTTTATGAAAATTATTTTTAACAATAATAAATTCAAATTTGGATTAATTTTGATGTTTGAGTTCGTAAAAGAATTTGAGACTCCAACGCCAATCCAAGTAAGAAATTTTTTACTATAATTACTCTTACTATAGTTACTTTAATTTAGTAAAATTGCTAACCTTTAAAGACTAGAATAAAATAAATTCTGCTTTAAGATAAGTGCTTCTACTAAACTTTAGGCTTAGGATTTAAAAATAATCTAAGCTAAATTTAAGATTTTTGAACTTTAGATAAGTTAAATGAGCACACGTGGTATGTGAGGTCATGGTACACAAGGGCATGGTGGACGTCGTAGAGGGTCTCGGGCTGAGCCTTATTCTTTGGGTAGTATGCCTAATCTAGAAAGTAGTGAGACGGTAGAGATGCTTACCACACCAACCACCAAGACTAAAAATCAAAGTGTAGGGGACGATACACTCTTCAACAAACCATTGATAGTATCTAGTTAATCTTAAGAAACTTCAAACCTCAGTAATGCTCTTTGGTGTCTTCTACTCTACAATTGCTTCGATCTTCCTTGGGTCTACGTGAATTCCTTTTGCTAAGAACACATGTCCTAAGAACGATACTTCGCATAGCCAAAACTCACACTTACTCAGCTTATCATTTAGTTGTTTTTCCCGTAGTACTTGCAACACAGCTTGTAGATGGATGTCGTGCTCTCCTTTGGTTCGCGAGTAATATAGGATTTCATCTATGAAAATCACTACGAATTGATCCAAAAATTCATGGAACCATCAAGTCCATGAATGCCACTGGTGCATTTGTGAGATCAAAGGGCATAACCAAGAACTCATAATGCCTATATCGAATCCTAAACGTTGTCTTTTCAATGTCGAACTCCTTCACTCTAAGTTCGTAGTATCCTGATCTTAAATCAATTTTTGAGAACATTGTAGCTTTTTGAAGTTGATCAACAGATCGTCGATTCGAGGCAGTGGGTACTTGTTTTTTATGGTTATTTTGTTAAGCTATCTGTAGTCTATAAATAGCCTTAACGAAACATCTTTCTTTTTACAAATAGGACTGGCGAGCCCCAAGGAGAAACATTGGGTCAAATAAAGCCTCTGTCAAGCAGCTCTTGTAATTGGAGCTTAAACTCCTTAAGATCTTTCGGTGCCATGTGATATGTCACAATTGACAATAGTGCAATTCTAAGATGAAGCTCAATGCTGAACTCTACTTCGCGATCTGGTGGTATAATAGGTAGCTCATCAGGAAACATATCAGGAAAATCCACAATAGTGCGAATATCATGTACCTTTAGTTTCTTACAGTTTGAATTCAACACGTACACTAAGTAGGCTTTACAACCTTTTCCCATCATCTTCTTAGTTCTAATTGTCGAGACCATGTTAGAAAAAACTTGGGCTCGCTCTCCAACCACAACAATTTTCGTCCCATCACCTCACTGTAAAGTAACTTGTTTCGATTCAAAGTCTATCTTGGCTTTATGCTCAATTAACCAGTCCATTCCAAGGATTACATCGAAACCATAAAAGGGTAGTTCCATCAGATCAGTGAAAAGACATGTCCTTGGACCATCAAGGGACAGCTACAATGTTGGAAAATCGGGTTCAGAAAACGTAGCGAAAAATAAATTTAGGGAAAAACCAGAGTTTTTTAATTTTTTTTAAACAAGAACTTGGTTGTTTTATCTAAAGTAATAAATGCTTAATCAAATTGTACCTTTTTTATTCATCTAGGATGAACACTCGACTGAGTAGTCTTCTCCGTTATCCTCAAGCTCACGTCGATCGAGTGTGGGCTCACTTCGAATTAGAAAACTTTTCACAAACATTACTAGTGGGTTAATTTTGTAATTTCTCTAAACTTTTGGACCGAGTTGTAAATAAGAAAAATATTTCTAGACATTTTCTAAAATAATTTCTTCAGAAAATTTCTCTCTACAAATTTCTCTTGAATTCAAGTGTGTAAAAAATAATAACCTAAGGCTCTCTTTATATAGGGAGAGTTTAGAGAGTTCAACTATGATTAAACTTAATCACCTTAATATTAGATCTTATTAAGTTAATAGAATATTTATCTACAAGATAAACATTAAATTTAATTTAATATTACATAATCACTTTAATATTAAATTAATAAAATACTATTAAAACAAGTATTAATTTAAATTTAATATTATATCTATTAAAATAATATTATTTCTGGAATAATTAATCTAAAATTAAATTCTCTAGTAGAGTCCTAGTAGGAGTATAATTCTTTCATTCCTCAACCATCGAAGAACCATCACCACCAACACCCAAAGCAGGTTCAGTTACTGCCAATTCGGTTCAGGCCCTACTAGGACAACTTAGTCAATGAACAGAAAAACCACATAGCGCGCACAAAAACATAAGTTAAACAAGAGTTTTATCAAGGTTTTCGTTCTACGAACTGGGTTCGCCATACTTACACGAAGTTTGGTTCACAGATACACTCTGTCAATTAGTATAAGTTAGTAATACATAATATTTTGAAACAAATACTATCTCATTCACTTATTTTTTCCTGTTGGATAAGCGAACCTCTTTATGACTCCCCTCTTTGACTGAGAGATTTTGACATATCTCATAAATGTAGTGTTAAGCTAACACTTTCCATCACAGCAGTATATCTCAATGAATGGAGCTTAGTTTGTTATTCCCTTATTTCTCCTAACCTTTCCCAACGCCTCTCGCCCAAATCATAAAACACAAAGGTGAGTACTCACAATCCTATGACATATCATTACATCAAACGGTTGCAAAAACTATAGTATCAAAACATTTGCTTAAACATAGAGCTCGCAAAATACTATTCATAACCAACTTGCAGCATAGAGCTCGCATATCACTGTTCATAAAAGCACATGTTCAAACACAATAATAAAATAGAGTTTTAAAGAAAACTTGCTCTCAGAACTTAGGTTACAGTCCTAAGCTCCTGATTAACACTATGGTTCGCACATACAAGTGGCAATCCCTGAACACTCACTAATTTTTCGAAAGCTTTAAACAAGCTTTGCCTTTCCATTGTCTTTGCTTGTAGACGGCTTTGTCAAGTTTGCAACTTCACAATATTCACAAGTCACTAACAATCAAAGCACATTAAAACTCATTTATAAACACAAGCAAGCTTAGGTTCGCACATGCTAATCTTTTGGTGAACCTAGTTTCCTTTGTTGTGGGCTTTCTTAAAAGTTCTAAAATTACTTCTAAATGTCTAATCCAATAGAGAAACAGAGTCTTACCTTGAACCTTTAAGAAAAGCGGGCTTGGTTTTTTATTTGCAGAAACTCGACAGAAAACATAGAGAAACAATTCAATGAAGGTTTGGCTAATGGTAGGGTTTTGGTATGCATATAGGTTTAAAACCTTTGTGGCAGTGTATAATTCATATGTAGCTAGGGTAGTTTAGAACATAAGGGTCTCCTAATGACAGAAGAAGTCCTACATGCATGGCTCTGTTTCATTTAAGGAAGGAAATTGTTTCCTCAACTCTTTGGACAAATAACTTGTAACACCCTTACCCAAGACCGTTGCCGGAGTCGAGCACGAGGCATTACTTAGCTTACTTTACTAATTCGGAGCATAAAAAGTTACTTTGAAAAATTAAATTCATTATTTACAGCAATCTGTCCAATCGCACAACAGTTACTAAATCGATTATAACTCGAGCTACAGAACTCAAAATTTAATTCCGTAAAATTTCCCTGGAACTAGACTCATATATCTTCCTACCATAAAAATTTTAGAATTTTTGGTGAAGCCAATTAGTACAGTTTATTAGTTAAAGTTTTCCCAGTTTCACCACTTGACTGCTCTGACCTCTTGACACTAAAATAAATTTTCTCCTAGTATGATTATCATATAGTGTTCCCACTTGTTTTTACAGAAAATAGACTCAATAAGGATTTTATACATGTAAATTACAACCCATAACTATTTTGTACAATTTTTAGTGATTTTCTAAACACGGAACAGGGGATCCAAAAACTGTTCTGAACCTGTTTCACCAAAATCCACATATTTCAAAATTTATAATTTATTTTGTTAATTTATTATTTTTCCGTGAAAATAGACTCCATAAGCTTTCATTCTATATACCATACACCTTCTAATTCATTTTATACTATCCTAGGTGATTTTCAAAATCACGTCACTGTGCTGCCTGATTCTGTTTCTTTGCAAATTTTACTCCTTTTATGATTTCCATGCAAGATTTATCGCCTAACTTATATAATAACAAACACCTTCTTTCTTAGCCATTTTAACAACCTTTCACCATCAAATACTAACATAACATTCTTTAGCAAAACCATATATACAAACATTCAAAATAATTAAGTCCCTATACATGCCATAACTTAAGCATTGTTCTCTATAAAATACCGAGTTGTAGTCGTTGATAGTGTGAACGATCTCCGACGTCTTTAAGTCCTCGAAAGTAGCTTTACAATACTATAAGAGAAAGAGAAATAAAAGAAGTAAGCATTAAGCTTAGTAAGTTTACTAGCAAATAAATAACAACATTAAACACAAATAATTAAGCTCAAATGTCTATATTTCTAGTTTACTCTTTAGTTAATCTCATTCTAGTTCTCTTACTTGTTTACTTAGTATACTCGTATGCATAACTTACTCTTTCTTGCTGCATCGTTGAATATCAATTGATAATATAGTAAATTCTTAACTCTTATAACTACCTGAGCTTGCCATTCATGCTTTTAACTGAACTTTCATGAACATAATTTGTTTACTAGCCCGTTGAGCTACATTGGAATAATAAGGATACTCAGGTCTCCTCTGATAATAACATGCCAAAGCCATGTCCCAGACATGGTCTTACATGGGATGTACTCATGTCGGTGCCCATGCCATGTCCCAGACATGGTCTTACATGGGACCTCTCATCTCGGTGCCAATGCCATGTCCCGGACATGGTCTTACATGGGACCTCTTTACCCAAATGTCATGACATTCGTATCCAGTACCATCCTTATGTATCAACGGGACTTTTTAATTTTAATTCTCTATGATTTCATGCTTGGATCATCATGAAATAATTTCATGAAATAAATTCATTGTTGCAAGAAAATATCAGCATTAATAATAATTATTGAAATATTGCATTTATTTACTGTAAACTTACCTCGGTATCAATTATAGCTCGGTTTCTTCAATTTAGTCCTCAACTTTGTTCTTTCCTTTGTTTACTTCGAATTCTGTTCTTCTTGATTATGGAGCTTGGAAGCTTGAAAACCCTAACTATGGCTTCCCCCTTGCTGATTTCGTCCTAATGAAGAAGATGATGATTTTTGCCATCTTTTTCCCTTTTAATTCATTTTAATTACTAGATTACCAAATTGCCCCTAACTTAAAAATTTCCTATTTCACTTATCTCATGTCCATTTTTGTCTACCAACTTAACCAATGGTCTATTTACCATATAAGGACCTCCAATTTAAAATTTCATAACAATTGGACACTTCTAACATGTAGAACTCAACTTTTGTACTTTTTACAATTTAGTCCTTTTGACTAAATTGAGTGCCCAAACGTCGAAATTTTCGAACGAAATTTTCACGAAATAATTTTGTGAAAACATAGACCATAAAAATATAAGAAAAATAAAATTTTCCTCATCGGATTTGTGGTCCCGAAACCACTATTCTGATAACCTTGAATTTAGGCCATTACAACTCTCCCCCCTTTTAGGATTTTCGTCCTCGAAAATCTTACCAGTAAAGAGGTTCGGGTATTGCTTCCTCATTGTCTCTTCTGGTTCCCATGTCGCTTCCTCAATCCCGTGTTTTTGCCATAACACTTTCACCAATTTTATCTTTTTTTGTTCTAAGCTCCTTGGTTTCCCGTGCTAATATCTTAACCGGTTCTTCATTATAAGTCATATCCGGCTGAATCTCCACTTCTGTCGGAGTAATAATATGTGAAGGATCTGACCGATATCGTCGTAGCATAGATACATGAAAAACATTATGGATTCTATCAAGTTCCGGTGGTAAAGCCAATCGATAAGCAACCGGTCCAATTCTTTCTATGACTTCATATGGTCCGATAAATCTTGGACTCAATTACCTTTTCGACCGAACCGAAGAACTTTCTTCCAAGGGACACCTTTAGGAATACTTTATCACCCACCTGAAATTCAATCTCTCTTCGTTTAGATCGGCATATGACTTCTGATGATCGGAAGCTGCTTTTAAACTATCCTGTATCAGCCTTACTTTTCTTCTATTTCCCGGATCAAATCACCCCATGGATCTTCTTTTCACTGAGCTCTGTCCAATATAACGGTGTTTCTACATTTTCTACCGTGCAAAGTTTCATACGGGGCCATTTTAATACTGGACTGATAACTGTTATTATAAGCAATTCAATCAAAGGTAGATACGTTTCCCAATTACCTTGAAACTCTAATACAAAACATCGAAGCATATCTTCCAATTACACGCTCAGATTGGCCATCTGTCTGAGGATGAAATGCAGTACTGAAATGCAACCGAGTACCCAAAGCTTTTTGTAATTTGTCCCAAAAACGAGATGTGAATCGGGGATCTCTATCTGATATAATAGAGATAGGTACTCCATGTAATTGGACAATCTCAGATATGTACAATTCAGCCAGTTTATCTAAAGAATAATCCGTACGTACCGGAATAAAGTGTGCTGACTTGTCAATCGGTCAACGATCACCCAAATGGCATCTTTTTTCTCCGGAGACAATGGTAACCCAGATACAAAATCCATAGTGATTCTTTCCCATTTCCATTCCGGTATAGTGATTGGCTGAAGTAACCCCGAAGGTACTTGATGTTCCGCTTTAACCTGCTGACATACCAAACACTTTGATACAAACTCAGAGATGTCACGTTTCATACCTGGCCACCAATACATCTTTTTCAAGTCATTATACATTTTATTACCTCCCGGATGTACGGACATAATACCACTGTGTGCTTCGTGTAAAATCTTCTGTACAAGTTCTGAATTCTTCGGTATGCCTCTGAATAATAAACAACCATCAGTCCCAATCTGAAATTCTGAATCATTACCTGACTCACAATGCACCCGTTTAGCCTGTAATTTCTCATCATTCCTCTGAGCTTCACATATTTGTTGACGAAATGTCGATTTAGCTCTCAATTCAGCTATAATTGAACCATCATTAGACAGTGACAACCGGGTATTCATAACTCTCAAAGCAAATAGAGATTTTCGGCTCAAAGCATCAGCTACAACATTAGCCTTACCCGGATGGTAATCAATAATCAAATCATAGTCTTTTATCAATTCAAGCCACTTGCGCTGTCTCAAATTCAAATCTTTCTGTGTCATCAAATATTTCAAGCTTTTATGATCAGTATAAATATGACACTTTTCACCATACAAATAATGCCGCCATATTTTTAATGCAAATACAATAGCAGCTAATTCAAGATCATGCACCGGGTAATTTCTTTCATGTGGCTTAAGTTGTCTCGAAGCATAAGCTACAACTTTACCTTCTTGCATCAAGACACAACCTAAACCATTTAATGATGCATCACTATAAATAATAAATTCTTTACCCGATTCAGGTTGTACCAAAACAGGTGCTTTTGTCAACAATTCTTTCAATCGGTCGAAACTCTGCTGGCATTCATCAGTCCACTCGAATTTAACATCTTTCTATAATAAACGGGTCATTGGAGAAGCTATCATAGAAAACCCCTATACAAATCTTCGATAATAACCAGCTAAACCCAAGAAACTTCTAACTTCAGATACATTCTTCGGTGGACTCCAATTGACAATAGCTGAGATTTTACTCGGATCTACTCTGATGCCTTCTGCGGATACAATATGTCCGAGAAAACGCACTTCTCGCAGCCAAAATTCACATTTACTAAATTTAGCATATAGCTGCTTCTCTCGCAGAATTCGCAACACAATTATCAAATGTTCTACATACTCATTTTCATCTCGGGAATAGACCAATATATCATCAATAAAAACTACCACAAACCTGTCTAAGTACAGTCTGAATATTCGATTCATCAGGTCATAAATATTGTAGGTGCATTAGTCAGCCCATACGGCATAACAAGAAACTCATAATGCCCGTACCTGGTTCTAAAAGCTATTTTCGGTACATCTGACTCCTTTACCCGTAACTGATAGTAGCCCGATCGGAGATCAATCTTTGAAAATACAGTGGCACCCTTCAACTGGTCAAACAGATCGTCAATCCGAGGCAATGGGTACTTATTCTTTATAGTAACTTTTGTTGAGCTGTCGGTAATCAATACATAATCTTAAGGATTTGTCCTTCTTCTTCACAAATAGAACCGGAGCACCCCAAGGTGAATGACTCGGTCGAACAAAACCCCTGTCAACAAGTTCTTGCAACTGTGTCTTTAACTCCTTTAATTCCGTAGGAGCCATACGATACGGAGCTATAGAGATCGGAGTAGTTCCCGGAATCAGATCTATAGAAAATTCCACTTCTCTTTCTGGTGGCAACCCCGGTAATTCTTCTGGAAACACATCAGAAAATTCACATACAACTAGCACTTCCTGGATCTTTGACTCAGATACCTTAGTGTCTAACACATATGCCAAATAAGCATCATACTCTTTTTTGATACACCTCTGAGCTGTCAGTACTGAAATTACATTAGATAATTCCTCTGTCTGATCAGACTTAACCCGAAGTAATTCTCCATTCTGACACTTCAACACAATATATTTCTGTCTACAGTTTACTACTGCATCATGCTGAGTTAGCCAATCCATACCCAATATCACATCGAACTCATCAAAAGGAAGTAACATCAAGTCAGCCAAGAAACAATACCCTCTTACCATTAGTGGACAATTTTTACAAATTTTATCCACTAACATAGACTGACCCATGGGTTCGAGACTTTAACCGTAAATTCAGTGGGTTCAACAGATAAATTTTTAACAGATGCAAGTTTAACACATATATATGAATGCGTAGAGCCAGGATCAATCAATGCAGTAATATCAGTATCAAGTAGAGAAAATGTACCAGTAATGACATCGGGTGCTGAAGCATCTTCTCTAGTACGGATGGCATATGTCCTGGCAGGTGCTCTATCATCTAGTCTCATTGCTGAGTCTCTGGATACACCTCTACCCATATTACCCGTTCCAATACCTAGGTTTCTTTGTGATCTACCCCTGGTAGATGCATTTCTCGATCTCATACTCGTTATCTCTTCTCTTTTAATTGTTTGAGGACAATCCCAAACAAAATGATCTGCAGCTCCACATCTAAAACAAACATTCTCACCTGCTCTACATTCTCCAAGGTGACGTCTGCCACATTGAGGACATTCAGGTCTAGGGGGTCGAGAACTGCCTATACTTACAACTGCAGTAGTTTGAGTTCTAACACCCTCGAATCCTCTGCCTCTGCTCCGGCTGAAATATCTAGCTGGAAAATGTGATTCGCTAGAGAACTCCCTGGGCCTCTTAGACGTAGACTGAAATGATTTACTCATTTGTCTCTTCTTTGTATTTTGCATTTCAACTTCAGCTTTACCCTTCTCTTTTTCTTTTAACATATCTTCTACTTTACAAGCTCTCTCCACCAAAATGACAAACTTTCTGATTTCCAGTACCCCTACCGATAGTCAAATGTCATTGTTAAGCCCATCTTCAAATCATTTACACATACTGGCTTCGGTGGACACAAATTCTCGGGCATACTTGCTAAGTCTGACAAATTCCCGTTCATATTCAGTCACAGACATCTTACCTTGTTTTAGTTCAAGAAACTCCTTCCTTTTCTGGTCTATGAATCTTTGACTAACATACTTCTTTCGAAACTCTTCTTGAAAAAATTCCCATGTAACCTTTCACTCGGCACTACTGAAACAAGAGTCTTCCACCAATGGTAGGCTGAATCTCGAAGGAGTGACACAACACACTTCATATATTCCTTCGGTGTACACGATAACTCTTCAAATACTCTGATAGTATTCTCGAGCCAAAATTCTGCTTTTTCTGCATCATCATCTTTAGTGGCCCGGAACTCTTCAGCCCCATGATTCCTAATCTTATCTACAGGTGGTCTCTCTCTGATAGTTATACGTGCAGCTGGGGAAGCTACATAGGGAACCTGAGAATTTTGAGGGGCTGGAGGTCTTACAGCCGGATTCGTACGAACGAACTCGGCAAACCAGTCGTTCATGGCTTGGAAGAAGGCTTCTCTAGCACCTCCTCCTTGGCTAGCTGATATGGGCCTTTCACTAATGTTAGCATCTGGTGGCGCCGTCCCTTCTGCGGGAGTCGGCGCATTACTTTCTACTTCATCCATACTAGCTCGTTCAGGATCCATAACTATAAAAGAAAACATTTTAAAATCGTCAGGAGTCGTCACACTATCAAAAAAATATAATTATGGCATGTATAGGTAGACTCTTATTCATACTACGTATTTCCGAGAACCGACTAAACCTACTCTAATACCAACAAATGTAACACCCTTTACCCAAGACCGTTGCCGGAGTCGAGCACGAGACATTACTTAGCTTACTTTACTAATTCGGAGCATAAAAAGTTACTTTGAAAATTAAATTCATTATTTACAGCAATCTGTCCAATCGCGCAGCAGTTACTAAATCGATTATAACTCAAGCTACAGAACTCAAAATTTAATTCTATAAAATTTCCCTGGAACTAGACTCATATATCTTCCTACCATAAAAATTTTAGAATTTTTGGTGCAGCCAATTAGTACATTTTATTAGTTAAAGTTTCCCCTGTTTCACCACTTGACTGCTCTGACCTCTTGACACTAAAAATAAATTTTCTCCTAGTATGATTATCATATAGTGTTCCCACTTATTTTTACAGAAAATAGACTCAATAAGGATTTTATACATGTAAATTACAACCCATAACTATTTTTGTACAATTTTTAGTGATTTTCTAAACTCGGAACAGGGGATCCAAAAACTGTTCTGAACCTGTTTCACCAAAATCCACATATCTCAAAATTTATAATTTATTTGTTAATTTATTATTTTTCCGTGAAAATAGACTCAATAAGCTTTCATTATACATATCATACACCTTCTAATTCATTTTATACTATCCTAGGTGATTTTTCAAAATCACGTCACTGTGCTGCCTGATTCTGTTTCTTTGCAAAATTTTACTCCTTTTATGATTTCCATGCAAGATTTATCACCTAACTTATATAATAACAAACACCTTCTTTCTTAGCCATTTTAACAACCTTTCACCATCAAATACTAACATAACATTCTTTAGCAAAACCATATATACAAACATTCAAAATAATTAAGTCCCTATACATGCCATAACTTAAGCATTGTTCTCTATAAAATACCGAGTTGTACTCGTTGATAGTGTGAACGATCTCCGACGTCTTTAAGTCCTCGAAAGTAGCTTTACAATACTATAAGAGAAAAAGAAATAAAAGAAGTAAGCATTAAGCTTAGTAAGTTTACTAGCAAATAAATAACAACATTAAACACAAATAATTAAGCTCAAATATCTATATTTCTAGTTTACTCTTTAGTTAATCTCATTCTAGTTCTCTTACTTGTTTACTTAGTATACTCGTATGCATAACTTACTCTTTCTTGCTGCATCGTTGAATATCAATTGATAATATAGTAAATTCTTAACTCTTATAACTTACCTGAGCTTGCCATTCATGCTTTTAACTGAACTTTCATGAACATAATTCGTTTACTAGCCCGTTGAGCTACATTGGAATAATAAGGATACTCGGGTCTCCTCTGATAATAACATGCCAAAGCCATGTCCCAGACATGGTCTTACATGGGATGTACTCATGTCAGTGCCCATGCCATGTCCCAGACATGGTCTTACGGGGGACCTCTCATCTCGGTGCCAACGCCATGTCCCAGACATGGTCTTACATGGGACCTCTCGTCTCGGTGCCAATGCCATGTCCCAGACATGGTCTTACATGGGACCTCTCATCTCGGTGCCAATGCCATGTCCCAGACATGGTCTTACATGGGACCTCTTTACCCAAATGTCATGACATTCGTATCCTGTACCATCCTTATGTATCAACGGGACTTTTTAATTTTAATTCTCTATGATTTCATGCTTGGATCATCATCAAATAAATTCATGAAATAAATTCATTGTTGCTGGAAAATATCAGCATTAATAATAATTATTGAAATATTGCATTTATTTACTGTAAACTTACCTCGGTATCAATTATAGCTCGATTCTTCAATTTAGTCCTCAACTTTGTTCTTTCCTTTGTTTACTCTCGAATTCTGTTCTTCTTGATTATGGAGCTTGGAAGCTTGAAAACCCTAACTATGGCTTCCCCCCTTGCTGATTTCGTCCTAATGAAGAAGATGATGATTTTTGCCATCTTTTTCCCTTTTAATTCATTTTAATTACTAGATTACCAAATTGCCCCTAACTTAAAAATTTCCTATTTCACTTATCTCATGTCCATTTTTGTCTACCAACTTAACCAATGGTCTATTTACCATATAAGGACCTCCAATTTAAAATTTCATAACAATTGGACACTTCTAACATGTAGAACTCAACTTTTGTACTTTTTACAATTTAGTTCTTTTGACTAAATTGAGTGCCCAAACGTCGAGATTTTCGAACGAAATTTTCACGAAATAATTTTGTGAAAACATAGACCATAAAAATATAAGAAAAATAAAATTTTCCTCATCGGATTTGTGGTCCCGAAACCACTATTCCGATAACCTTGAATTTAGGCCATTACATAACTATTCAAGTACTCCTACTTTTACCCTTTTCGCAAATCAATCCCTAATTGTTAACCAATCGATCTTAGCCCTTAATAGACAATAAGGGTTCGTTGGCCCAAACTCTTAAGCCTTATTTTGGGATGTTACACTCTGGTTGTAAAATGAATAAAGACACCTATAATCATACAAAAAATATTCTCACTTTTTAATTTTATAAAAAATATTTTTAATTATAGTTTTGTAGCATATAATTAGTTTGAAGAAACTAATATAATATAAAACATAATGTAAAATTTCCAATGGGGGCACGAGGAATTGGGTAATTTTTATGAGTTTTTTTTTAATTTTAAATTTTTGTATAATTATATTTTTTTAAAAATATTATAATTTATCAAATAAATAATGAATTTATAGAGTTTTTGGAATTATTGTCAAAAAATTTGTAAATGTGAACTATAATTTAGAGACAAACTTAATTACTAACCCTTTGAACTAACATCCCATGCCATTATTTTGTTAAGGAGATAAATAAAAGTTAATGGATAAGTGACAACCAGATAACCTTTGAATTGTACGACGCGCTTTCCCCTTGTCGCGTTATCAAGTTTAACGTAGATTTTTCTTAAATGAAAATGCTTTGAGAGCTATTTTGATGTATCAATTTTTTTAAGTAGCAACTAAACCATGGAAGTGAGATTTATTCCATAAACTTAGTTGAGTTTGAATAAGTGTTTCTAAGAAAAAAAAATCTTAATTAGAATTTTTAATATTAATTTTATTGTTATAGGACTACCAAATGAATATTTAATAAAATAATTTTAATATTAATAACTATTGAACCTGAGTATATGAAATAAATTCCTGAAATTAAAAATACGAAATTAAAATCTTAATATATAAAAGTGTATAGTAACTTAAAAGCATATTTTAACCTTCTTCAAAATTATACTTTATAGTTTGATATAAACAAATAATCAACACGAAACTTGGAAACTATTTTCTTTTCTTTTCTTTTGTTTTTTTTAATCCTTTCGCTTTTAAGACCTAAAAAGTCTTCAAGAAGGTGGGAGTGGGACTTTCTTCATAGACTTTTATGGTATTGTAAAAAACTTCCTTGATAGCATACATTTCTTTAATTTAATAATAGAATTCATATTACATTTTATGGACAATTAAATGCAATTAATTAGAAATTTCCCTTGATAGCAAATTTCCGACAGACTATTATCAATTAAATGCATTTTTTTGGAAGAAACTTCCTTCCGCTTCATGTATTTTTGTGTTTTAGCTAATCTTAGTCTATATTTGGAGTTGTGATCAATGGCAATTGCAACCATGACTACTGCTCTTCCAATTTCCTTTTTCCCTTTTCTTCTTCTCATTCCCGCTATCTGTTTTACCATTTGTCATGCCAATTCCAACCTACTTTGCATTCCAAGTGAGAGAGAAGCTCTTTTGAAATTCAAGAATCATCTTATTGATCCTTCAAACAGGTTATCTTCTTGGGTTGCAGGAGGGGATTGCTGTAAATGGATTGGTGTCGTCTGCCATAACTTAACAGGCCACGTCCACCAAATGCACTTGGGTGCTCCTCTTTCACCTTACGAGCAGTCAGCCCTAGGAGGCAAAATAAATCCTTCACTGCTGGAGTTGAACCATCTCAGTACCCTGGACTTGAGCAATAACAATTTTAGCAGCGTACATATCCCGAAATTTTTCGGTTTTCTGGAGAGTTTAACATATCTTAACCTCTCTTGAGCACAATTTCAGGGAGCAATTCCTCATAACCTGGGGAATCTTTCAAAGTTGCAGTATCTTGATCTTCGAGGTAATGATCTCAAATCAGAAAGTCTTCAATGGGTTTCTGGAATTTCTTCCTTGCAGTACCTTGATTTGAGCTACGCGAATCTTTCTAAAGCAAGTGATTGGCTACAGGTAATATTTAAACATCTTTCTCTGCTAGAGTTGCACTTGTCAGCTTGCATTTTGGAAGATGATCCATATTTGATCAGTGTTAATTCTTCAAAATCACTGACTGTTCTTGATCTTTCTTGGAACAGCTTATCTTCAGTACCTAAGTCGATATTTAGTCTTCATGGTCTTGTGTCCATTGATCTTAGATTCAATTCTTTGGATGGACCAATTCCTGATTACTTTGGGAACATCTCGTTTCTTGAAGTTCTTGATCTTCATCAGAACTCTCTCAGTTCATCCATACCCAAGTCCTTGTATAGTTTAAACCATCTTCGATTTCTTCATCTTTCTAGTAATAAAATTGAGCAAGACATATCAGAAATCCTACAGAGTTTGTCTAGAGGTTGTTTGGGTTCCTTAGAGTCATTAAATATGGCAGATAACCAACTTTCTGGTCATTTAACTTATCAACTTGGACAATTTAAAAATCTATCTTACTTGTCCCTTGCTCAAAACAACATTTCTGGTCCCATTCCATCATCGATAGGGGAGTTACCATCTTTGAAATACTTTGATGTTTCAGAAAATCAATTAAATGGTACTTTTCCTCTATGTTTTGGACAATTGGAAAGTTTGGAAACTCTAGATTTTGGGTGTAATCTATTGGAAGGAGTTGTTATAGAAACCCATTTTTCTAAACTCACGAGATTGACAACTCTAAAGGCGTCACACAATAGGCTTAGATTTGAACCAAACTCAAGTTGGATTCCCCCATTTCAATGTCAAATTATTGAATTGGGTCACTGGCATCTTGGCTCAAAGTTTCCCCTGTGGTTAAAATTCCAAAAAGAATTGTCTTCTTTGGATATCTCCCATGTAGGAATTTCAGACGTTATGCCCACTTGGTTTCTGAATCTTCCCACTCAATTTGAATATTTAAATCTTTCCTATAATCAACTTACTGGAGGGATTTCATATTTGAATGTAACAAACTCTATTGACTTGAGTTCCAACCGCTTTACAGGTCCATTGCCAAGAGTACTCTCAACGTTGAGATATTTATTTTTGTCAAATAATTCATTTTCAGGATCCCTTTCTGAATTCATTTGTAATCCATCGTTAAAGGAGATGGTAGCTCTTTACATTGATATAAATCTACTCATTGGAGAAATTCCAGATTGTTGGAATCATTGGGAAAATTTAGCTTATTTAAATTTAGGAAACAACAATTTGACAGGGAAAATCCCACCTACTTTGGGATATACAAATCCTTGTATGTTAAACCTTCGAAACAATAGCATGTTTGGAGAATTACCCTCCACGTTGAGAAATTCTTGGAGTTTAGTTATGCTTGATCTTAGTGAAAATCATTTCAGTGGAAGTGTACCGGCATGGATTGGTGATAAGCTCTCGAACCTTGTGGTTCTAAGCCTTCGATCAAACAACTTTGATGGTCATATTCCTCACAAAATTTGTGATCTTCAATTTCTTCAAAACTTGGACCTTGCCTACAACAACATTTCAGGAGTTATTCCAAAATGTTTCAGTAATTTAAGTGAAATGGCCACAAAAAGCAAAATCAATAATGAACTTTGTACACCGTATTTCATTGATTACTCATTTTATTTGAAAGCATTGTTGGTGTTGAAAGGACGAGAGGATGAATATGGTAGCACACTAGGACTTGTTACTAGCTTGGACCTTTCAGCTAATCGTCTTAGAGGAGAGATCCCCAAAGAAATTGGTAGTCTCGTTGGACTATTGTCTTTAAATTTTTCAGGGAATCTCCTAACAGGAAATATACCAAACAACATTTGCAACATGGAGTTAATGGAATCTCTTGATTTGTCCATGAATCGACTAAATGGTGAAATCCCTCCAAGTTTCTCCAATTTGAATTTCTTGAATCACTTCAATGTGTCCTACAACAACTTGACAGGACATATCCCAACAAGCACTCAGCTTCAAAGCTTTGAAAACTTGTCTTATGTGGGTAATCATCTGTGCGGACCTCCTCTCACTAAGAACTGCACCTCAAAAAATATTCCAACTGATGTTGGAAATAAAGGACGTAAAGTGAATTGGCTTTATGTCAGCGTTGTTTTTGGCTTTGTATTGGGATTTTGGAGTGTAGTGGCTCCCTTGTTTTTTAGTAGGTCTTGGAGGATTGCATACTATCGAAAGCTGGACCAAATCTGTGGTAAGCTGTATGTGTTTCGGGCTACTATGGGTATGTAGTTTGACCGAAAAAAAACATGTATAATTGATGCATATAAGCTAGGTGTACTGCTACATGATCAGCTAGTGTTCAAAGATTAGTTTTAGCGTCTGCCATTTTTTTTTTTGGACTCATCAATGTGCTAATAAGGCAGTCCACTCACTTGTGTAAGCGTCTTTGTTATATGCAACCCACACGTAATGGGATGCTTTTCCGCTTGTATCTATTTTGAAGAATGTTGAAATTATGTCTTATGTTGATACGAATGAGGATTGCGGACAATAGGTTTGGGTGTATGGGGTGAGCCTATTGGCTCGGGTTTAGTAGTCTCTCTCCTCTTTGTATTCGCTTTTATTTTGTGACTTTCTCATAAATGAATTTTTTTTCTCTCAAAACAAAATTAGTAATTTTATACATGCATAAAATTATTAAGGTAAACTACACCCAAGGTTATTCTAAAATAGGGTTTATCCTATTTTAGTCACTTTAAATTTTTTCTCAGTTTAATCACTCTAATTAAAATAATTATTCGAATTAGTCATTATTGTTAAAAATTTCGTTAATCCATGAATGGATTGTTTATGTGACATATTAGCCAATTGAATAATGACACATGACACTTTTTTTTACTTTTAACGAAAACTTAGGGAACTCTCTATAATCAATCCAAAACAATTTTTTCCTTCATCTATTCATTATCTTAGATTTATGTTACCCCATATCACTTTGATTTTGGACTACCCCAATATGCAACGAATGACTTAATTAATTATAATTTATTCTTAAACCATAGAGGTCTTGTTTTGAATTAATTCTTGGAATTATTTATGAAATATGGATATTGCATCAGTCTAGTATTCACCTTATGAATGCAGCATGTTCTGAAAGAGGTTCATGTCCCTTATACAGCGGTGACAACCTTGGCCACTTGTTAACCTAATTTTTCAAAATTTAAAAATAATAAAATTGAAAAATACTATAATATTCTTAAATTCTAAATAGATCCTATATCCTAAATGATGAATGTTTATTATATTCTATACCAACGTTCTGTCACTTACCTAACGAAGATATATTTTATAGGGTAGCTTTGGACTACCCTTTTAACTTGTCATCCTGTTAGAAGGATAAGCTGATAAGAACCCAAAGCTGTTATATTTTTCTTTGTTGTGAAAGCTTGAATCTTTCACTATTCACTGAAATTCCCAAAAAAACTTCACGTCAAACCATCTGTTTTGATCCAATAATTTAACTTCCATCAAACCCTTCACCTTGATTCCTGTACTAAGTCTTCATTTGAATCCGATTCCATTAAAGTAAACTTTAATCTTAACTCTAAAAATAAAAAAAAGAGAGTAAATTGTTGGCTTTATTACAACACTCTACTTTGTAGAATTTGTAAGTCATTTTTTACAATTATTTATTTTTAAAAATAAAATTATAAAGAGAAAACAGAAAATGATTGGCAGTATTAGAAGACTACTTTATTAGTAGTATGGTTTTCTATTCATGTTTTACATTGGATTGATTAGTTTTTAGGTCAAATTATAACGTTAAAATTTGTAGGTTAAAATGTTCTAAATTTGTATATTTAGGAAATAAGTCCTTATACTTTTTAAATTTAAAAAATCATATTAAAATTTTTCTATTAAATCTTTTTCCTTTCCAAATTGGCTGTCAACTTTATTTCTCTTCTTCTTCGGAAGCAATGGCGAATCTAGGGGGGCTGGCAGTGGCCCCGACCCCCCTAAAATGTAAAATTTCTATTTAAGCCTTTAAATTTAAAAAACAAAATTAAATTAGTAAATGTAAAACTATACTTTGGCCCCCTTAAAATTATAAAAATTCAATTTAATCCTTTAAAAATTATAAAGATATAGACTATAAAAAATTAAAATTTCATCTGGCCCCCCTAAAAAATTGATCTGCCTTCGCCCCTGTTTGAAAGCTCGATTTTTGTTGGAAAAGTTTAAAATGAAAATGGAGGTTATTTCTTCAATTGAAATTCATATTACATCTGTGATTTTATATATTTAATTGTTAATATGAGTTTTTTCCTTTGATGGTTTTATGTTTTTTGTTCTTTTCATAATTACTAAACAGGGTAAGGTGTATATAGTCAAAATATGTGGCCCCAAATTTTAAATGCAATTAATTAGAAACTTGTCTTGAAACGAAATTTCCATCAGCCTATCAATTAAATGCCTTTTTCTTTTCTGGAAATATGGGTCCAATGTATGTGAATAATATTTTCTTGTTTCGGCTAACTTTATATATTCCCAGTTGCTAGCAATGGTCGGTACCATGCTATCTATATATTGGATTACCTATGCGATCAGGCTGAAAAGTACAAAACTGAGCGAGACTTAGCCCAAGAAACCCTAGCCGGGAAGGAGGAGGAATTGGCGAAGAAAGGGAAGGAACTACAGGTGGAACAACGATCCCACACCTTCACCAAGTTTGGGGTTGAAGAAAAGATAGCTAATGCCTCAGACCTACGCATAAGGAAGGCTATCTTTATCCCTTTTTCTTCCTTGTCACAACATATACTTCCTTTTGATTTAGCACCTTTAATGCCTTTGAATTAGCTCCATTAATGTAGCTACCAACCAAGAAAAAATGTTTGCGAAAAATTCTCCTTGGCTCATTTTTAAGCTTAGATATATTGTTTTTCTCTCGAATCCTACTTTCTCTCTTTCTCTTTTTTGCTTAGCAAAATCAATTTTATTAACACTAGTAAGTGTAAACACACGGAACAATTGATTATCTATCGATACCTCCTTTAACTAGCGCATTCGCTCAACTATCAGCCTCCCTAAAAACATGCAAAAAACAATTACATTCAAACTCGTACAAAATTTTTCTATCAATTTAAAACAATCTCAATATTTGCATGGCCTCTTTTAGTACTTGTACACCACAAAATCACCACCTTAGAATCTGATTCCACAATGATTTTTTGTGCATTTTCAAGAGCCAATATAATAGGCCTCAATTCAGCTTCTTTCAACTCCAAAATACACAAAAGCCCTGAAAAAATTACTAAAATCTTACCACTGTGATCACGTAGAACCCCTCCACAACCAGCAGGCCCCGATTTTCCACGCGCTGCTCCATCGATGGTAAACTTGATAACGCCACAAGGAGGAGCATGCCATACAATCCCCAATCTAGGTCCCACCCCCTTCGAACACAGTACACACAATCTTGGATTCGACCACCATTGGGATTCAATCACAACACACTATTCCTTGGATGTTTTTACCCAATCAAAAGAGTGAAGCTTAGCAAGAAACATAATTTCATCAATCGATAATCTCTTCTTATTGAACACGAGCTCGTTGCGAGCCAACCAAATGAACCGAAGAAAATAAGCGGCGCAGGTAACCCACCATTGCTTTAACAAACCTGAAAAATTTATGTTAAATAGCTTAATTACATTTTAATAAATAGATTTAAATATATATTGTTAAAATATGAGCTGGCCAAAATTTTAATGCAAAGAAATAATTAACAGATTGAATCTCAAGCGGTAGTTTATTGGTAGGGTGTTTACCTTCTTTGGGAATAGCTTAACTTCGAATCTGAGTTGTATAACAAGAAATTCAATAGACTATAAAAGCTTCTTGTAGAAAATTCAACTTTGGAAACTTTGGACCTTGGAAGAAAGTTCCATGTGCCTGATGGACAATATTTTTCTGTTTCGCCTTACTTCCAGTGAAAGGAAACTTCCGATAGACTATTATCACTTAAATGCATTTTTTGTTTTAGCTAAAGCTTACTGATCTATATATTCAGAGTTGCTAGCAATGGTCGGTACTAAGCAATTGCAACCATGACAACTCCTGTTTAAATTTCCTTATTCTCATTTCTTTTTGTCATTGTAGCCATCTGTTTTACCTTTTGTCATGCCAATTCCAACGTGCTTTGCATTGAAAGTGAGGGAGAAGGCCTTTTGAAGTTGAAGAATGATCTCATTGATCCTTCAAACAAGCTATCTTCATGGGTTGAAGGTGGAGATTTCTGTAAATGGATCGGTGTCGTCTGCCATAACTCAACAGGCCACATTAACCAACTGCACTTGGCTGCTGCTCCTCTTTTAGCCCCTGATTTTGATGCACCACCAGCTGAATGGGAAGCTTACTAGCGGTCAAAACTACGAGGCAAAATAAATCCTTCACTGCTGGAGTTGAAGCATCTCGGTTCCCTGGACTTGAGCAATAACAATTTCAGCAGCATACAGATCCCAAAATTTTTCGGTTTGTTGAAAAGTTTAACATATCTTAACCTCTATCGAGAACAATTCCAGGGAGCAATTCCTCATAACCTGGGGAATCTTTCAAAGTTGCAGTATCTTGATCTTCGAAGTAATAACTGCTGGGATATCGAAGCTACAAGTCTTAAATGGATTTCTAGACTTTCTTCCTTGCATTACCTTGATTTGAGTAATGCGGATCTTCGTGAAGCCATTGATTGGCTACAGGTAGCATTCAAATATCCTTCATTGTTAGAGTTGCACTTGTCAGCTTGCTTTGGAAGATGATCCATCCCCGATGGGTGTCAATTCTACAAAATCACGGGTTGTTCTTGATCTTTTTGAGAACAACTTGTCTTCAGTACCTATGTCGATATTTGGTCTTCATGGTCATGTGTCCATTGATCTTTGTTGGTGTATTAACAGAAAAATAAAGGAGAAAAAAGGCAAAGAAATGGATGCAAAGAAATTTGAACAAGAAGATGACTAAAAAACTGATCACACTATTGAACTTGTGGCCTGTAGTGCAATAAAAGACCAGCAGCAGCAAATTGTACAAGTCAAGCTGCTATACTGTTCTAAAGAGAAGAAATGGAGCTGGTTCGATTGAAGGATCACATTTTGGATATTTTGTTCCTATGAAACTTTGTCCAAATCTTTTGTAATATGATGGCTAAGTTAGTAGGATAGATTGACTGATTTACTTTGATGTAATAATTGGTATGCCAACTTTCTTTTGTAAGCAAGTTGCAATATTTTTAGTATGTATTAAGTAGGAGCAGTTAAACTAGTAGGTAACTGTCAAATTGTTTTGTAACTCACATATATTCAAAATTTGAATGAAAATTACAGTGACTTTTAGTTACAATTCTTGCTAAGTTTTTCATTCTTTGTTCTTCTCAATTGCTTCAATCGGTTTTGCTCTTTTTCTTGCTGAAAATTCTAACAAATGATATCAGAGCTTTTAGTCTTTGAGGGCTTTGGTTGTACACTATCATCAAGTAAGTAGTGCTTAAAACAAAGAAGCAGTGGTTGTTTTTTGGTTGCTAAAAATGAGTTTTACACCACCCCCTCCACCTGTCTTTGCTGGAGAAAATTACAACATCTGGGCAGTGAAAATGAGGACATACCTACAGGCACATGACCTGTGGAATATTGTTCTCAATGACACTGAGCCACCACCACTAAGAGCCAACCCGACTATAGCTCAGATCAGGCAGCATAATGAAGACTGTGCCAAGAAGTGCAAGGCTATTTCGTGCCTTCAAAGTGGAGTGTCTGATGTTATTTTCACAAGGATAATGGCGTGTGACACACCAAAGCAGGCCTGGGACAAACTCAAGGAGGAGTTTCAAGGGTCTGATAAGACCAGCCAACAACAACTGATCAACTTGAGAAGAGACTTTGAGAACTTAAAAATGAAGGACTCAGAAACCATTAAGTAGTATGCTGACAGAATTATGTCTACTGTCAACAATATAAGGCTGCTTGGGGAAGAATTTAGTGACCAAAGAGTGGTTGAGAAAGTCATAACAACCTTGCCAGAGAAGTATGAAGTAAAAATTTCTTCTCTAGAAGACTCAAGGGACTTGTCAACAATCCCTTTGACTGAGCTTATAAATGCTCTTTATGCTCAAGAGTAGAGGAGGGCAAACAGGCAGGAAGACCACTATGAAGGAGCCTTTCAGGCTAGAAGCAGAGAAAGCTCAAGTTCAAACTTGAATGCCAAGGGCAAGAAGCCCTGGACTGAGAAGAAGAAGAAAGAGCCTGCCAAAAAGAAGTTTCCACCTTGTGTCCATTGCAAGAGGACTACTCATCCTGAGAAATATTGCTGGAACAGACCAGATATTCAATGTAGAGCCTGCAAATAATTTGGCCACATTGAAAAGGTCTGTAAAAACAAATCAAAAGCACAACCACAGTATCAAAATCAAGCTCAAGCTGTAGAAGAAGTTGAAACACAAGAATAGCATGTTTTTTCAGCATCATGCTTTGCAAGCTCGAGCAAAGTTAGTAAAATATGGCTAATTGATAGTGGATGTACCCACTATATGGCTTCTGAGAAGAGTATATTCAAGGAGCTTGACACCACTTTCAAGTCCAAAGTCAGAATTGGCAATGGTGAGCTGCTGGAGGCAAAAGGGAAAGACAAGGCTTTGATAAGTACTAAGTCAGGTAATAAAACCATTTCAGAGGTTCTCTATGTACTGACATTGACCAAAACTTGTTGAATGTTGGCTAGCTATTAGAGAAGGGTTACTCTCTGATTTTTGAAGGCAGGAACTATTTGATCAAAAATATTGCTGGTGAAGTGTTAACTATAGTGGCTATGCAAGACAGAACCTTCATTGTGGATGTGAATCAACTGCAGGCAAAGGCATATGCATCTCAATCTGTTGAAGCAGACTTGTGGCACAGGAGGATGGGACATGTGAACTACAATTCTCTGAGCATATTGCAAAAGATGAATTTGGTCAGTGATATGTCTAAATTTGAGCCAAGGGAGATTGTGTGTGAAGTCTGTCAGCTAGGCAAATAGACCAGATTGCCCTGTCCTGTCAACAAAGCAATGAGAGTACAAGGAAAGCTTTAGCTAGTTCATACAGACATCTGTGGACCTATGAAGACTACCTCTTTAAATGGCAGCAGGTACTTTGTACTTTTCATTGATGATTACTCAAGGTTCTGTTGGGTAAATTTTTTGAAGCATAAGTCAAATGTTTATGATTTTTCTGCAAATTTAAAGCTTTGGCTGAAAACCAAGCAAATTGCAAGCTGAAATGTTTGAAGTCTGACAATGGATCTGAGTATGTATCTCAAAAATTTCAAAAATTATGTGAAGATGCTGGAATTCAACACTAGTTAACTACTGTGTATACACCACAGCAAAATGGTGTCTGTGAAAGAAAAAAATAGAACAGTCCTTAACATGGCTAGGTGTCTTTTGTTTGAGGCTAAAATGCCTAACATTTTTTGGGTTGAAGCTGTTTACCTGTTGAATAGGCTACCAACTAATGCAGTTAAGGGTAAAACACCCTTTGAAGCCTGGTTTGGACAAAAGCCATCTGTCTCACATTTGAAGGTGTTTGGTTGCCTGTGTTATGTGTTAGTACCTGAGGAGAAAAGAACCAAGTTAGACAGGAGGTCCATGCTAGGGTGTTTGTTGGGTATAGCAGTGTAAAGAAAGGATATAGAGTTTTTAATCCACTCACCAAGAATGTTGTAGTGAGCAGAGATGTCAAATTTAGTGAAGCAAGTAGCTGAAAATGGGATGGAATTGAGGCAAGTTTGCTTGAAGTAGATCAGAATGACATTGATTTGCAGCAAGCTAAAAATGAAGCAGTAATTGACGATGACTATGATGATGAACCTGATCGAGGCACCAGGACATTAGCAAACATCTATGAAAGATGTGCTGTAACACTGATAGAGCCTTTATGTTATGATAAAGCTGCAAGAGAAAGATGCTGGCAAGAGGCTATGGAAGCTGAGCTTAAGATGATTCAGAAGAATGGCACTTGGGAGCTTGTTAACAGACCTAAAAATAGAAGAATCATAGGTGTTAAATGGGTCTATAGAATTAAAAACAATGTTGATGGTTCTCTGAATAGACATAAAGCCAGATTGGTTGTTAAAGGTTATAGTCAGCAGCAAGGGGTTGATTTTTCTGAAACCTTTGCACCTGTTGCAAGGCTGGACACTATCAGATTGCTACTTGCTTTAGCAGCTCAAAAGCACTGGAAGGTGCACCATTTAGATGTAAAGTCAGCCTTTCTAAATGCCTTTCTTAATGAAAAATTTTCATAGAGCAACCTGAAGGTTTTAAGGTCTCTGGTGAAGATCAAAAGGTTTACAAGTTGAAAAAGCCCCTGTATGGCCTAAAACAGGCTCCAAGGGCCTGGTATGAAAGAATTGATGGCTACTTAGCAAGGCTCGGGTTCACAAAGAGTGTCAGTGAGCCTACACTCTATGTTAAGAAGGATCAGAAGGAAACCTTGTTAATTGTTTCCTTATATGTTGATGATCTGCTGGTTATTGGCTGCAAAAATGAACTTATAGAAGACTTCAAGAAACAGATGCAACAAGTCTTTGAAATGACTAATCTTAGTCTGATGACCTACTTTCTTGGCATGGAAATAAAACAAGGAAATGATGGTATAGTCATAAGTCAGCAAACATTTGCATCCAAAGTGCTGGAGAAATTTTGCATGATGAATTGCAAATCAGTTACTACACCTGTTGCATTGGGAGAGAAGTTGTCAAGCACCAGTGAGCATGATCGAGTAGATGAAAAAGCTTATAGAAGCTTAATTGGCTGCTTACTTTATTTGACAGCAACAAGACCAGACATTGTCTATGCTGTCAGTATTCTTTCAAGATTTATGCATTGTAGTAATATGGCTCATTTAAAGGCAGCAAAAAGGGTGTTGAGGTATGTCAAAGGAACCATCGATTCTGGTGTGAAGTTTTGAAAGACAAAGGAGCTAAAAATTGTTGGCTACTCTAATAGTGATTGGGCAGGGTCGGTTGATGACATGAGGAGCACTTCAGGTTACTTCTTTACTCTAGGCTCGAGTGCTTTTAGCTGGAGTTTAAAGAACCAACAAACTGTTGCTCAATCCATAGCAGAGGCAGAGTATATCTCAACTGCAGCAGCAGTTAATCAAGCCATTTGGCTTAGAAAGATTTTAGATGATTTGAATGAAAGTCAAGCTCAGCCTACTGAAATCAGGGTGGATAATCAATCAGCTGTGGCTGTAGCTAAAAATCCAGTCTTCCATGGTAAGACTAAGCATTTTAAAATTAAATTTCATTTTGTTAGAGAAGCTGAGCAAGCAAGGGAGTTAGCCTAGTCCATTGCAGTTTAGAAACTCAGTTGGCTGACATTTTAACCAAGCCATTAGGAGCCAACAAATTTAATTTTTTGAAAGAGAAGATTGGTGTTTGTTGCATACAGTCCAAGGAGGAGTGTTGAACTTGTGGCCTGCAGTATAACAAAAGACATGCAGCAGCAAATTGTACAATCAAGCTGCTATATTGTTCTGAAAAGAAGAAATGGAGCTGGTTCGATTGAAGGATCACATTTTGGATATTTTGTTCCTATGAAACTTTGTCCAAATCTTTTGTAATATGATGGCTAAGTTAGTAGGATAGATTGACTGATTTATTTTGATGTAATAGCTGGTATGCCAGCTTTCTTTTGTAAGCGAGTTGCAATATTTTTAGTATGTATTAAGTAGGAGCAGTTAAACTAGTAGGTAACTGTCAAATTGTTTTGTAACTCACATATATTCAAAATTTGAATGAAAATTACAGTGACTTTCAGTTACAATTCTTGCTGAGTTTTTCATTCTTTGTTCTTCTCAATTGCTTCAATCGGTTTTGCTCTTTTTCTTGCTGAAAATTCCAACACACACATATTTTTATTAAGTTGAAACATATATGTTACAAGGTAGTTACCTGCTCCCACTAATTACTTGTCTAAAATATAGCTTAAACTACACACAAAATCTAGCTGACATATCAGCTATTACATCATATTGAACATCATCCAAATCAGCAACTAATCTTACTAACTTTAAAGACAAATTACAAAAGAAATAAAGCTAGTTACATATGTACAAAATGTTGCTGCTGTACTGGTTGAGCTTCAATGCTTCTTTGCTGTTGCATTGCAGGCCAAAGTTCAACACTCCTCCTTAGACTGTATGCAACAAATACCAATACTTTTTCTTAAGTTTTCAAATCTTGAATCACCGAGAGACTTAGTTAAAATATCAAAAAGCAGATTTTTTTGAGCTACAATGAATCAAATTAACTTCCTTTGATTGTTCAACCTCTCTAACAAAATGAAATTTAATCTTAAAATGCTTGGTTTTGCCATGAAATATTGGATTTTTTGCTATGGCAACAGTTGACTGATTGCCAACTCTAATCTCAGGAGCTTCAACTTGATCTTCCAGCACTTCGCCTATTAATTACAATATTATTTAGTCATAAAGTATTCCACTAAAATATCATGATTGAGTTATTCCTTATTATATCATTACGAAAGCTACTCGTTAAGTATGGTCTAATGACCTAGTTATAAGTATTTTACCCTTGTAGGATATGCTTAATCTTTTTAGTATAAATTCATTCCTCTAATATGATCATATTTTATCTCATTGTAATTATTTCATCTTCTTTCATGAAAAGACAATTACAAACAAATAGTAATTAATGCATTTGTTACTAAGGCAAATGACTCGTGACCACGTTACTTTTCATCTATCATGTAGTGTCGATGAAAGGATATCATTTACCATTTATTGGGCTATAAAATCTACTATTGTGGAATGATGCTACATCATACAAAAGTTGTATACCGAACTCATCAACTTTTAGTTGCTTATCCATTAGAATTCAATATTTTATTTACATCGAAGTATATAATTCACGCATATACAGTTCATTATCCATTCAGGGTTAATGTCTGATATGCTATGAGTGTCATAAATGAATAAATCCTAATTTATTCTACTTAAGTACTTCCTTTTGCACTTATCATTGCATAAATTTCTTTCAATTTCAACCACCATTCATATTTATATGTTTCTGTTTCAAATATGTTTAGAAAAAGCCATAGCAAGACGCAGCCCAAAATCTAGTAAAAATACAATTCCAAGTCAGAAAAATAGAGGAGTTCTAGGATGCACTTTCTAAAATAAGAATTGGGCCTAACAATTCAAGAACAATGGACACAAGACCATGGAGGCAAAATATCGACTTGCGTAATGAAGATAATTGGTTCCTAGAAAGATCAAGAACAACTAGTGATTTTGTAGAATTAACACTGATAGAAGGTGGATCATCTTCCAAACTACAAGCTGACAAGTGCAACTCTAAAAATGAAGGATGTTTGAATGTTACCTGTAGCCAGTCAATTGCTTTACGAAGATCCGAATAACTCAAATCAAGGTAATGCAAGGAAGCAAGACTAGAAATCCATTAACTTTAACAGTAACTAGAAACCATAAATTTATTAAAAATTAGAAAAAAATATAAAAATCATAAAAGAAATCGTAAAATTTTATAAAAATCATAAAAAAAAATTTATAAAATGCATCAAAAAGGTCCTTTAACCATTAGTTTTAACCGTTGACCATTAAAGTTAACGATCCCCGATTTTTTTAATTAAAGCCATCACGTATCTCGACACAACGTGACATGTGACGAAAAATGATAAAAAATAAAAAAATTATAAAAATTATAGAAAAATTATAAAATGTTTTTTGTGGTACAATAATTTTTTAATGAATTTTATATTTCTTTACATTTTTTTCATAATTTTCTTATTGAATTTATGAAAATTTATAATTTTTTCTATATTTCTATATTTTTATAATTTTTATAATTTTTCAATTTTTTATAATTTTTATGACTTTTATAACTTTTTTCTAATTTTAAATGTTTTTATATTATTTTATTAAAATTTAATAAATTTGATAACTCTTATTAATTTTTATTTTTTACATATTTTTCGATATTTCTATATATTCAAGTGTGTGAAAATGTAAATTTACAAACTTTCGATCCTATTTTTTTTCTAAGCCAAAATAAAATTTTATTAATAAAAGGATAGTAAGAGCCCTAAAGTCAGCAAATTCCTCAATCCTTTTGTCTCTTATTGTGCCTCTCCAATTATTTATCAACACGTGTATTATATAATTATACAGCAATTGAACATAAATTCCATTTATTTTTTGCTTGGGTCAAAAAAGAAATTTCCTTCCTATCTCCAAAGTCAAACCCGTCGATCTCTTCCATTGCTGTACAACTTTCAAAGCAATTACTGACTATAATTTTGTTAAATTATGTATTGATGTGAGATGTAAAATAAAATAATGTTAAATTACTGGAAATTTCTGATAGACTATTATCAATTAAATACATTTTGTGGAAATTTGGAAGAAACTTCTTTGTGCTTCATGTATGTGCACAATATTTTTGTTTTAGCTAAGCTTACTCTATATATTTGGAGTTGCAAGCAATGGTTGGTACCATCGCAACCATGGAAAGTGTTGCAATTACCTTATTCCCATTTCTTCTTGTCATTGTAGCTATCTGTTTTAGCTTTTGTGATGCCAATTCCAATGTGCTTTGCATTGAAAGTGAGAGAAATGCCCTTCTGAAGTTCAAGAATGATCTCGTTGACCCTTCAAACAGGTTGGCATCTTGGGTCGAAGGTGGGGATTGCTGTAAATGGATCGGTGTCGTGTGCCATAACTCAACAGGCCATATCAACCAACTGCACTTGGCTGCTCCTCTTTCAGTGCCCCATTTTGATGCACCAGTTACTGAATGGGAAGCTTACCATCGATCAAAGAACAATTCCTCGCTAAGAGGGAAAATAAATTCTTCATTGCTGGAGTTGAAGCATCTCAGTTCCCTGGACTTGAGCAATAACAATTTTCGTAGCAACATCCCGAAATTTTTGGGTAGGCTGGGGAGTTTAACATATCTTAACCTCTCTCATGCACAATTCCAGGGAGGAATTCCTCATAACCTTGGGAATCTCTCAAAGTTGCAGTATCTTGATCTTGGAGGTAATTATCTCAAACCAAAAAGTCTTCAATGGGTTTCTGGACTTTCTTTCTTGCAGTACCTTGATTTGAGTTATGCGGATCTTCGTAAAGCAACTGATTGGCTACTGGTAACATTCCAACATCCTTCATTGTTAGAGTTGCACTTGTCAGCTTGCAGTTTGGAAGATGATCCATCCCCGATCAATGTCAATTCTACAAAATCACTTGTTGTTCTTGATCTTTCTGAGAACAACTTTTCTTCAGTACCTATGTCCATATTTGGTCTTCAAGGTCTTCTGTCCATTGATCTTAGTAGCAATTCTTTGGAAGGCCCAATTCCGGATTACTTTAGGAACATCTCATTTCTTGAAGTTCTTGATCTTAGTGGGAACTCACTCAATTCATCCACACCCAACTCATTGTTTAGTTTAAATCATCTTCAATTCCTTAATCTTTCAAGCAATGAAATTGATCAAGACGTATCAGAAATCCTTCTGAGTCTGTCTAGATGTTGTTTGGATTGCTTAGAGTCATTGGATATGGCACATAACCATCTTTTTGGCCATTTAATTGATCAACTTGGGCACTTTAAAAACCTAGCTCACTTGTCGCTTGCTGGAAACAATATTTCTGGTCCCATTCCATTGTCCATAGGGGAGTTATCATCTTTGAAGTTCTTTGATGTTTCAGAAAATCAATTAAATGGTACTTTTCCTCAATGTTTTGGACAACTGAAAAGTTTGGAAACTCTGGATTTGGGGTGTAACCAATTGGAAGGAGTTGTATCAGAAACCCATTTTTCTAATCTCACGAGATTGACAACTCTAGCGGCATCACAGAACAGGCTCAGATTTCAACCAAACTCAAGCTGGATTCTCCCGTTTCAATGTCGAATTATCAAATTGGGTCAATGGCATCTTGGCCCGAAGTTTCCCGGATGGTTAAAATTCCAAAAGAATTTATCTGTTCTAGATATGTCCGATGCAGGAATTTCGGATATCTTGCCCACTTGGTTTTTGAACTTGTCCACTCAATTTGAATATTTAAATCTTTCATATAATCAACTTACGGGAGGGATTCCACATTTGAACGTGAGAGAATATGTTGACTTGACATCAAACCGATTCACAGGCCCATTGCCAAGAGTATTCCCAACTTTAAATATTTTAATGTTGTCACATAATTCATTTTCTGGTCCACTTTTTGAATTAGTTTGTAATCCATTAAGAAAGGGGCCGATGGAATGTCTTTCCATTAAAGGAAATCTTCTCTCTGGAGAAATCCCAGATTGCTGGAACCATTGGCGAGGTTTGGTTTACTTAAATTTGGAAAACAACAATTTGACTGGGAAAATCCCACCTTCTTTGGGACATTTGAATCTTTCCGTGCTAAACCTTCGTAACAATGACATGTTTGGAGAATTACCATCTACGTTGCAACTTTCTACGAGTTTGATTATACTTGATCTCAGTGACAATCATTTCAGTGGAAGTGTACCAACATGGATTGGGGACAAACTCTCAAAACTTGAGATTCTAAGCCTTCGATCGAATAGCTTTGACGGACACATTCCTCAAAAAATTTGTCAACTTCAATCACTTCGGATCTTGGACCTTGGCAATAACAACATTTCAGGATCTATTCCAAAATGTTTTAGTAATTTGAGTGCAATGGCTAACAAAAGCATCCAAAATAGCTATATGTTTCAGTGGTCAATTACCCGCACTAATTTGTTTTGTATGAGAACATTATTAGTGCTGAAAGGACGAGTGAATGAATACAGTACCACACTAGGACTTGTTACGAGCATGAGTCTTTCAACTAATAGACTCATAGGAGAGATCCCAAAAGAACTTGGAAGTCTCGTTGAGCTACAGTCATTGAATCTATCAGGGAATCTCCTAATAGGAAATATACCGGACGAAATTGGCAACATGAAATTGGAAACTCTTGATTTGTCGATGAATCAATTGAATGGTGAAATCCCTTCAAGTTTCTCCAATTTGAATTTCTTGAATCACTTCAATGTCTCCTACAACAGCTTGACAGGACAAATCCCAACAAGCACTCAGCTTCAAAGCTTTGGAAACTTTTCTTACATGGGCAATCATCTTTACGGACCTCCTCTCACTAAAAACCGCAGTACAAATCGTACTCCAACTGATGTTGCAAATAATAGAAGCAGAAGTGAAGGAAGTAACGTGAATTGGCTTTATGTCAGCATAGTTCTTGGCTTTGTAATGGGATTTTCGGGTGTAGTGGCTCCCTTGTTTTATATCAGGTCTTGGAGGCATGCATACTATCGAAAGTTAGACCATATTGGTCGAAAGCTATATATGTCTTGGGCTACTATGGGTAGGTAGCTTGATGGGAAAAAAATATATGGTTAAATTTTGTTTGTGTGTGTAATTGATTATATAGGACTCGAATGTGAGATCCATTAAATGTCACATTTTAAAAATGATTACATGAATCAATTAATTTAAACTTCGAGTTTAGATTTAATACTCAGCACGTGATTCATGTTTTCCCTTTTACAAAAATAAATGACATTTCAAGCTTGTATAATTTTTTGACATGTATGCTTGTGTTTAATTCTATGTCAATAATGAAAATGTTGCTAGGTTAAAGAGTACAATAACGAATATGAGTAAAATCTTAATTAAGTATGAAAATTAAAACGAATACGACATTTATTCCCATAGAAATGGAACAACATTTGACGCTGCAAGAGAAGGGGGACAACATCATTCATTTCTGCAACAATGACTCCTTAAACTCTTTTATTCAACTTTATCAAATTTCCTAATGTAATACTTTTAAAGTGTCCAAAATTTTTAAAAGAGATTACATTAAAGAATTTAACCCAACTTCAAGTTTAGATTTAAATTATATTTAAAAGAGTGTAATAAGGTAATTTTTTTTATATAATATTAGAGGTAAGAGATAGAGTTAATATGATATGAACTCGGACTAAATGAATGTTTGACAATAACTTTAATCATCGCTCCATTTAAATCAAGAAAAGATTGAAATAGAATGTTGCTACTTAATAATAAACCTCAATAACATATTTAATAATATTTTATTTTTAGAGTTGATTGTAGTTTTGTGATGAATTTGATCTCTCTTTCTTCTTTCATCCTTTGAACATTGCCCTTCGTTTTGTTTTCTTTTTATATACATGTATTGCACAGTAACAGAAAATTACCTTAAAAAACCCCATCAATCATAAGCCAGCAACTATTAAATTTATTGACAAATTATGTGAAGTATAATCAACTCAACTATTAAACTAAATTGACAATTTCAAGTCTTTTAAGCAATCAAATGGGACAAATACTCGTCAATTGAACAAAAAAAAACAAAGATTAAAAGAAAGAAAAAACGAAAAATAAACTCAACTTCAAAATGATAAGTTTTATTAGTGAAAATGCTATTTTAATATATTAAAGATGGTCTTTCTTCTTTGCTTACTGTATATAATGAACAAAATATTAGCAAGTAAACAGAGCATGACGTGGGAGTGAGACTTTATTTATTTTAATATTTAAATATTAACCAAAATTCACAATATAAACATTTTTTTAAATAAATTTAAGGTGAATTTATAGACCCAACATTTCAATGCAAGGAAATATTCAATGGACTATAAAATAATTCTTGTGGAAAATTCAAGTTTGGAAATTTGGGGTCTTGGAAGAAAGTTCCTTTGTTGGGTCTGAGGACAATATTTTGTTGTTTTAGTTTACTTTATATATATTCTTTCGTTATATTTTTTATATAAAATTAAAAACTAATTATAACTCATTCTCAACCCTTAAATAATTAGGACTTAATTAACATTTTTTTTATTTCAAAATTATTTGAGAAGATGAGAAATTAAGTAATATAATGTCAAATAACATGAAGTACAGACATACTATAGCATATGATGCCGCATCAGTGTTTGGCATCCTGCATAAACACTTAACGATTTATCTAATTTTATTTGAATTGACAAATCATAAAAGTTTGAGAACTACATAAAATGCAATAAAAAAATGCTAAATTGAGTTTTTACCATTATAATATCAATTTAATTAAATCAATATTCATTCTCAACAATTTGCTTAATTTTAATCAATTATACATCAAATTTTGATTTGATTTAATCAAAATATAAATTTAACCAAAAGAATAATAATCTCATTCAAATTTATGTTTTCCTAAATTTTCATTTTCCTTTCTTTTCATTTTTAAGGCTGGTCATATCATGGGACTTGGATTTACTCCATTGTCTTTGTCCACTGCTTAGACTTCACTTAGACTTCCTTGTCAAGTTTATTTCATTTTTGAAATAATTTATGATGTATTAAACATTATTTTATTGTTTTAAAATTATTTATAAATGTGACATAAAATACAAAATAATGTCACATCTACAATGAAAAGTTTGAAGCCTAATTTACTCAACATAAAAGAGTAGAGACCAAGTTGACTTAAGACATAAAAGTCGAGGGTTAAATTTGCTATTATGTCTTATATATATAACATTAAAATAAAAATTTAACATTACAATTTTAACAAAGACTCATTCATCTACTGTACCTAAATTAATTGGCCCATTTTCATAGAAGGCTCAAAATGTAATCCGAAATTTAGTTGAGCAACTGCTAAAATACTTTTACCTATACTCTTATGAGCCTAGTACTAATTTTATTTTAAAATGTTGTCATTTTTATTTTGCCTAAAATACGGCTTTTCTATCATGCCCATCACTAGGGGGGGGGGGGGGGAAGAAGTTTACTAAATGAAAGGCCAGCATGATTTTTTGAATTCCTCACAAAATTTTCTAGAAACACATAAATTTAACAATATATGCTAAGACTTGTAAATTGTTGAAGTTAATCAATCAGCTAGACAAAAGTTAGTAAAAATTCACCCAACTGCACTCTTTAACCCAACAACATCTTCATTATTGAAATACAATTAAACACAATCGTACATTATCAAAACACACTTTCAATAATTTATGCAAGCTTGAAATTACATTTATTGTTGCAAAAGGAAAAACATCAATCATGTGCTGAGTACTAAATCTAAATTCAAAGTTACTGATTATTAAATTTGAGATCTGAATCTTATATAATCAATTATAAATTCTCACAAATCTTAATTATACATGTTTTCTTTTCATCAAACTATATACCTATTAGCCCAAGACACATATAGCTTTCGACCAACATGATTCAACTTTCGATAGTATGCATACCTCCAAAATCTAATTAAAAACAAGGGAGCCACCACACAACAAAATCGCATTACAAAGCCAAGAACTATGCTGACATAAAGTCAATTCACTTTACTTCCTTTATCACTACCTCCATTATTCGTAACATCAGTTGAAAAACCTCTTGTGGTGCAGTTCTTAGTGAGAGGAGGTCTGCAAAGATGACTGCCCATGTAAGACGAGTTTTCAAAGCTTTGAAGTTGAGTGTTTGTTGAGATTTGTTCTGTGAAGTTATTGTAGGAGACATTGAAGTGATTTAATAAATTCAAATTGAAGAAACTTGGAGCAATTTCACCATTCAATTGATTCATCAATAAATCAAGAGATTCTATTAACTTCATGTTGCCAATGTTGTCTGGTATATTGCCTGTTAATAGATTCCCCGACAAATTTAATGATCGTAGCCCAACAAGACTTCCAGTTTCTTTGGGGATCTCTCCTATGAGACTGTTAACAGAAAGGTCCATGCTAGTAATAAGTCCTAGTGTGGTACCATATTTATCTTCTCGCTCTTTTATCATCAATAATGCTCTCAAAAAAAATGAATGACCCATGATTACTATTCGTTTTGGTTTTTATTACCATTGCACTTAAATTTCTGAAACAAGGTGGAATACTACTATTGCTGATTATCTTAGCAGGCCATATAGATAGAGGTAAAAAAAACCTCTAGAAAAAGTCGGTGAATGGACCACTGTTCATAAAAGGCCCAACAAAGGGAAAATATTCAAATCGACAAATCCTAATAAGATTTGTGACAATATCTTCTCAAGTATCTTTTTATCCTAACCAAGGATATTATATTCCATATCCAATGGTAAAGTAATCAGTTGGAACTCATTTATCATTTACACCACAACTGGTAAGTCAATTCCCTTGGTCTCAAGATCCAAATTCAGCATACCAAGCTAGTTATGCTGGAATCATAAAAGGAACAAAAAAATTTTGTGCATCAGAAATTTTTTTGAAACCACAACAAATTCAAGAAATAAAATATTTTTATAATCCAGGCTTACCATAAAAATTATATAATTTTATTAATGATATATGGAAAACCCATATTATTGAACAAAGAACTAATTTTAGGAGAACTCTTACTAAGCTTTCACAATTTTTAGTTGAAAAAACAACTGAAGAACAAGAAGCTCATGATTTATTATTAAAATCCATTTTATATCAAGATTGGGAAGAACTAGAAATCAGTTATTTAGATATTAAGGATATAAACAATTTTCTTGATATATTTTAGTGTTTTATTAATAAAGAAACAAATAGCCCTATTATGAATAAAATGTTTAGGTTATATTTATATAATAAGGCTAGAAAAATTTTACCAGTGGAAATATTTACAAAAATAAATAGAGTTATCTGTAAACAGCAAGTTCAATTTCAAAAAGCTTTTTCAGTATCTCTTGAACATCTCACATCTCAACAACAAAGGTTGTTCTTAATCAAACACCTTATGAAGCTTGGATGGGTAAGAAACCTTGGGTAAGCCACTTAAAAGTCTTTGGTTTTATATCATATGCTTTAGTTACTTCTTGATCTAGATGAAAAATCTGAAAAATGTATTTTCATTGGCTATTTAAGTCCTCAATCTAAAGCATATTGTTTATATAATCCTATAAGTGGCAAAGTGATAATTAGTAGGGATGTTGTATTCAACGAAAAAGCTGATCTAAAATAGATTGTGATAAGGGAGGCTTGGAAGATGAAGTTCTAGCAGATTTTGAAGTGGAACAACCTACAAATTCAGTTCCTTCCTCTCCTAATGCTACTATAAGTTCTAGTTCAAACTCTCCAGCAACCAGCTTCTCCAATAGCAATAATGAAACACCACCAAGAAAACTTAGATCTCTTAGACAAATTTATGAGAACTGTGACTTTGCTTTATTGGTCACTGACCCAACTTCTTTTGAAGAGGCTGCAGAACAACCTGAATGGTAGGTTGCTATGAAGGAGGTGATGCATGCCATTGAAAGAAATTCAACATGGGAGTTGGTTGATGTTGCAGAAGGCAAGAATGTTGTAGGACTGAAGTGGGTATTCTAAACAAATTATAAAGCTGATGGAAGTGTCCAAAAACACAAAGCTCAGCTTGTGGCAAAGGGATACTCGCAACAACAAGGTATTGATTTCAAAGAAATATATTCTCATGTTGCTCGATTTAAAACAGTGAGAATCGTTTTGGCATTGACTGCTCAATTACAATTAAATTCTAAGCGTATGGCTCATGCTACCCCGAAGATGATCAATTAAAGTCGTCATGGTTTCATAAACCCCTTGTTGTTCAAGAAATAGATGCAAGATGGTTTTGAAATGACTGATCTAGGATTGATGACCTACTTTCTTGGTATGAAAGTAAATTAGAATAAGCATGGCATCTTTATAAGCCAACAGGCTTTTGCTTTAAAGATTTTAAGCAAGTTTTGCATGGCAAACAACAAGCCTGCTAGCACTCTTGTGGCACAAGGAGAAAAACTCTCCAGCAATAGTGATCGAGTGGATGAGAAGAGCTATAAAAGTCTAGTTGGTTGCCTTCTCTATTTGACAGCAAAAAGGCCAAATATCATGTATGCAGTCAGGCTTCTATCGAGGTTCATGCATTGCTGCAATGTTACTCATTTCAAGGCTGCTAAAAGAGTCTTAAGGTATGTCAAAGAGACCTTAAGCCATGGAGTGAAGTTTGTGACGGTTGAGGAACTGAAATTGGTTGGCTATTTAGATAGTGACTGGGCAGGCTCAGTTGATGACCTGAAGAGCACATCGGGGTATTTTTTTTCACTCTAGGTTCGGGGTTTTTTGTTGAAGTTTTAAGAAACAACAAACAGTAGCTCAATCCACTGCAAAGGCAGAGTACACTACAGTTACTACTGTTGTTAATCAAGCCATTTGGCTCAGGAAGCTTTTGAGTGACTTAAATAATGATCAAGAGGATGCAACATAGATCAAAGTGGATAATCAATCAGTAGTTGCTATTACCAAAAATCTTGTATTTCATGGCAAGACCAAGCACTTCAAGATAAAGTATCATTTTGTAAGGGAAGTAGAATTGTCAAGAGAAGTCAATTTGACTCACTGCTGCTCGGAGGTTCAGCTTGCAGACATTCTGACTAAGCCACTGGCTAATACAAGATTTGAATATTTGAGGAATAAATTAGAGTCTGCAGCTTTGTAGCCAAGGAGGAGTGTTGAAAGTTGTCAATAATACAACAGCAAGCAAATATCCATTGTGTATTTTTGTTAGTAAAAGACTTTTGTAACATGTGACTTTTGTTAGTTTGATTGTAACTTTTGTTTTACTAAGGATTACTCAAGTACTTAGCTGATTTAGTAGCTTTTTAGGTTATCATTAAGATGATTTTACAGCTTGGATACTAGCACAAGTTATGTTTATTTTCTTCCAATGTAATTGAACTACTTATGTACATGTAATGTTGCTTATTCAAGTAATGAGAATTGTCAACTCTTTTCTTTAAACCAAAATCTGTTTTTGCTTCTGTTTTTTATCTTTCAAACACAAGTTTTGTTGTTTTTGATCTTTGGATGCTGATTTAACTCAACAATGTTGAAAGTTGTCAACAATTATGTAGCAAGCACATATCCATTGTGTATTTTGGTTATTAAGAGACTTTTGTAACATGTGAGTTAGTTTGATTGTAACTTTTGTTTTGCTAAGGATTAGTCAAGTACTTAGCTGATTTTGGAGCTTTTTAGGTTATCATTAAACTGATTTTACAGCTTAGATACTACACTATAGCAAAACATGTTTTCAGTGGCACTTTTAGCAGCGTTTGGATAAAAAATGCAACTATAGATCGAGCATTAGTGGCGCTTTTTGAAAAACGCCGCTATAGATTGAGCATTAGAGGCACTTTTTGAAAAATGCCACTATAGATCGAGCTTTAGCGGCGCTTTATCAAAAACACCGCTATAGGTCGACCATTAGCGACGCTTTTTGAAAATCGCCGCTATAGATCGAGCATTAGTGGCGCTTTTTGAAAAATGCCGTTATAGATAGAGCATTAGAGGTTTTTTTGAAAAACGTCGCTATAGGTCGACCATTAGCGACGCTTTTTAAAAAACGCCTCAAAAAAATTAAGCACAACGCCATTGTTTTATGTTGAGCTTTAGTGGCATTAGTGGTGCTTTTTGAAAAACGCCGCTATAGATTGAGCATTAGCGGCACTTTTTAAAAAATGCCGCTATAGATCGAGCATTAGCAGCGCTTTTTGAAAAACGCTGCTATAGGTTGACCATTAGCAGCGTTTTTTGAAAAACGCCGCAAAAAAATTAAGCACAACGCTAGATTTAGTGACATTAGTGGCGCTTTTTGAAAATCGCAGCTATAGATTGAGCATTAGCGGCGCTTTATCAAAAACGCAACAAAAAACATTTTATCTGTTTTAACTAGTTTATTTATATTAATTAAAATACAATTTATTTTTAATTGAATATTTAAATTCTTCAGAAAAAATAATGACACGTAGAAAAAATTTGAAAGTAAAAACATAAAAAAAAATATTTGTTAAAAATGAAAAAAATTAAAATACTATTATTTAAAATAATTTTAAAGTTTTTTTGTGTACAAGGATGATTGTTTTTTAATTTATATATTAAATAATTTCTTATATAATCGTAAAAGATATAGTATTAATTTTAAAATATTGAATTAATTATCATTATAGTTTAGGGTTTATGTTTTAGGGTATATGGTTTAGGGTTTAAGGTTTAAGAGTTACTATTTTAAGGTTTATGGATTATGGGTTTAGGGATTATGGTTTATGGCTTATAGCTTATGGTTTAAGAGTTAGAGTTTAAGGTTTAGGGGTTAATGGTTAAGGGTTAGGGGTTAGGGTTTATATTTTATGATTCAGTGTTTAGGGGATAGGGGTTAGGGGTTTAGGGTTTAGATTAATTAGTGTTTTTAATTTATATATTAAATAATTTCTTATATAATTGTAAAAGAGATAATATTAATTTTAATATATTAAAATAATGATTATAGTTTAAATTATTTCAGAGATAATAGATAAACTTTATATATATTAAATGATTTAGGATTTAAGGTTTACTTGAGATTTGTTAAATGATGAAATTTTATACAATCAATTAATGCTTTTATATTTAAAAATATTTAATCTAAACCATTTGATATATTTAAATATTAGATTTAAAAAAATTGATAAATTAATAAAAAATGTAACAGATTGATATGAATAGGTAACTATATATTTTGGATAGGACCAAATGATAACAAATAAAAATGAAATACAAAAACTAAAATCATTTCAGATTGAACATCTAGCAAAATAGTTATATTTTAGTTAAGAAGAAATATCTCTAACAAAATATGATTAGATCGGAAAAGAATAATATAAAGTCATGATTAACGTCTCAATCTTTAATAGAAATTTGATATGTGAGAGACTGATTGCTTACATTGGATAATTTTAACTTAATAATTAATTACAACCATTTAATCATTTGGTTTCTTATTAAAATATACGATATTTATTTTGAGAGTACTTAGTTTTTTAATTATAAAAATTCAATTTATAAAAAATAATAATAATAAATGTTTTATAAAATCACTTAACTAATAATTTTTAGCAGACAAAAGAAAGTATTTTTAGCAGAACAAAATAGTGGCGTTTTTCTCATAAACGCCGCTAAAGATAAAGTAATAACGACGTTTTCCCCATAAATGCCGCAAATATTTTATTTACTTTTATTAAAACGTCGCTGTTTTAATAACATTCATTAACTTTGGTTGAAAATAAAAGCCAGACCTGATTCTATCCTTAAAATAACACATCTGGAACCGGAGTAACATTGAAAAACTCTTTTTGGAGTTGCATAAGCAGAGCAACGCAGTTGCTTTTTTGGCATTTTTTCTTCTTCTTTTAGACAAACCTTAATCGTCGAAGATGCCGAAGTCCAAGCATAACAAAATAGGTTTGTCTTCTTTTACCTGTTTTTTCTTTAGGTGTTATAAAGTTCTGAAAATGTTTGAATTTTATGGTACTTACAGTTTCATTATCAAAATAGGTTTTCTCTCTTTCTCTTTCTTTTCTTCTATATTCTTCTCCATGGTTAAGAAACGAGAGATGTAATTGTGTTTGTTTTTGTCCAATATTTGCTGCAAAGTGAGAGTTCCAAAGAGTATGTTGTTTACTTGATCGATGCTTCTCCCAAAATGTTCAACACGACATGTCCTGGTGTAAGTTTTTATGTATAATCAAAACAGATAAAGAATACCCATTTCCTTTTCTTTACAGTTTCTTCAGTAATTGGTTTTCTTTTTTCTTTCATGGATTAATACCGTAATTAAGCTTTTCCATAATGGATATGTTTTTTGATTAACATGTTTTTCTTCTTCTTCTTTTTCTATTTGAAATGTACTGACTAGCTGTTGGTTTTTTATTTTTATTTTTAAATATTGACAGAATGACCAAAGGATTAACTCATTTCCACACCGCTGTCAGCTGTATTGCTGGATCACTCAAGACTCAAATCATTAGTAGATCGTATGATGAAGTTGCAATTTGCTTCTTTAATACTGTAAGTTTTCAAATAAAAAGCATTTTCATTTGTATATCTCAATTTGGTTTTGCCACAATCACACATGGAATCAAAAGAATAGGTAGGAATGCATATAGAACACCAAGTAGCTGCCTTTGTTGGTCAATAGTTTCCATCAATGTGGGATAACTACTCCTAGTTTGCTATATTTTCTATACCAACGTCAACTAGTAAATTGGGTTTACTAGCAAAATATACCACATCTATTTGCAGGGATTGGACTTATTTTCTATATGTTTATTAAAGGACTTGTCTATTTGCAGAGATTGTACTTATTTTCTGGTGTTTATTCCGACCAGTTGACATTGGTAAAACTTGGACGAGTTTCCATCAAATAGATGAGTCCTTTAATAAATATACAGAAAATAAATACAATCTTTGCAAATAGAGTTGGTATATTTTGTTATATGCTCTGGAAGTCTGCTGCTCTAAGTGCCTATAATATGTTTTCTTACTATCTTGTGTTCTGTCTGCAGAGGGAAAAGAAGAACTTGCAAGATTTAAATGGTGTTTTTGTTTTTAATGTTGCTGAAAGGGAGCACCTAGACAGGCCAACAGCTAGGCTTATTAAAAAATTTGACTGTATAGAAGGTAATTTATATTCAAATTAATTGCATTATTGGTGATCAATAATGAAGATTTGATTCTAAGCTTTTGACTGCCTGTCTTGACTATAGATTGTTGCTACAATACTGATAAGCGAATTCTTCTCTTTACTAACGAAGACGATCCCTTTGGGAGTCTCCAAGATGCTGCAAAAAAAGATATGACAAGAACTACACAGCGAGCTAAAGTAAACTAAATATAAAGTTGCACTTGCTTTGTGGTTCAGTGTTATATGAGCGCATTCAAACTGATTCCCATTACCAGATTATGTCACCAGCTTTTTTTTTTTTTTTTTTTTACTCTTCTTTTTTCCCCTCCAGGATGCACAAGATCATGGAATCTCAATTGACCTTCTCCCATTACCCCAAAATATCATTTGGTTGCACGATTTGTATCCTATTTCTGACTGATTTTTTTCCCTCATCATTTTTTTTGCATTGTCTATCCCAAGCAGCACTTGTTTATGTTATTTATGGTGAATAATTTCTGTTTGGGTTGAGGGTATACTGTTTAGACATATAGGCTGCTGAATGTGCTGAAATACCTTGGTTAATTCAAAATGTGATTATTTGTTCTTTTATGGGTTGCTAGTTAATACTTTAACCTTAACATATTATTAGACCAACAAGGATATAATTGCACAAATCATACATGCTAGTATTTCTGGTGATATAGTTCTCCTCGCTATGGACTTGAAGTTGGCCTTACAAATTATGCAGCAGGTGGGATTTACTTTTCTAGATGTAAGATGATCTTTTTCTTCTGTTTGAGGATATTATCTTATTCAATGACATTTTGAACACAGCTTATTGTGTTGGACTCCTTTTGGCTCGCTGAACACTGAAGCAGCTGGAGATGGATGCTGAATACGAGGGCAATGTTGAGGTATGCATTTGCCCTGGTTTCTGAGGTGTGAAGATATATGTTTTTTTTTCAAAGGGATAATAAGTATGTCGAAATTATGATTGGCACTTGCTTACAGGCAACTGGGGAGGACTACAGTGTTGAACCAGGAGAGAGCAGGAGGCCTTTCCGTGCTCTCCTAGATGTTGGTCTTGTCAGAACCACCACTGGTAATCGTGTTTTTTCTACATAGTTTTCTCTTCCTTTTGGTAACAATTTATCAATTAACTGACCACATGAATAATCTATCATTCATATTATCGATGATGTGACACTATTAAAGGAACCTCCCCTCTCCTCCTTCCTTTCAAGTATTCCACGTGATAACTTGGCATTCTCCAACCTTCTCCTTTCATTTTTCCTCTCCCCTCTCCCCCTTCCAACTCTCTGCTTGTTACACAGTTACCGCCATTATCTTCTGCTTATTTCCTCATTGTTGATCCTTGTATGAACAAACCTGTTGTTTTTTGTTTTATGCATGTTAAACTTATCATTGTATATGTTTCTAAGCTTAAAAAATTAAGTATAGCCAATTGTAGCAAAGTATAGTTGATTGTTACAATTTATTTGTGCAATTTTTACTAGGGTAAACTACAAAAATAGTCACTTTTGTTTGTCTCAAATTACATTTTAGTCACTTATGTTTGAAATGTTACGTTTTAGTCACTTACGTTATCGTTTTGTTACGAAGTGATCACTCTATCGTTAAGCTCTGTTACCTCCCTAGCGGCAGTCCTACGTGGCAGTCCAAATGGGTTTTAATTGTCAACTTGAATGTCCTACGTGACCTTCCAAATTGAATTTTATTTAATTAAAAACCTATGTTCATCCCAACAACTAGACATCCAAGTTGGCATTTAAAACCCATTTGGATTGCCACGTAGGACTTCCGTTAGGGAGGTAATGGATTTTAATGGTAGTGTGACCACTTCGTAACAAAACGATAACATAAGTGACTAAAATGTAACATTTCAAACATAAGTGACTAAAATGTAATCTGAGACAAACAAAAGTGACTATTTTTGTAGTTTACCCTTTTTAATATAGCAAATTAAATATTATTTATTGGTTATTTACCTTATCCACATATAATTATGTATAAATTACAATTGTACTAAAAATTTAATTAATTATTATTTTAGTTAATTATATCATATTATTGACTCAAAATGGACGCTATTAAACTAAATGTAGTGATATTTTACAGGCCTGTTAGAATGTAGTAATTTGACAAGAGAACAAAGACCATTCTATCAATAATGTGAAATTATTATTCCAAAAATGAAATGTAAAATTATAAGTCATAAAGATATAATGATATTACTGTTTATCTATTAGAAGTGATGCATATCAATCTCAATTAATATTAATTTATTTTTTTCTGTAATTTCAGATTTATCAAAAATTTTTTAAAAAAAAGTAAATATTTAATATATATATATATTTACAAATGAATAATATTAAACAAATTTGAAATGTGAAATATTCACGCATGAATTTCAATAAAAAATTATTATTTAATACGGGTAAAAAATTTGGACCTTTAATATTTTTCTATATAGTTTTCTCTTCCTATTTATTCCAACTCTCATGCCTCCTCTCTCATTCTTGTTTTCGGTACTAATTTACTTTTTTTTTTTTTTTTTTCAGAAGTTTGCTTTGAATTTGAGCAAATTTAAGGTATTTATACCTATGTTTCCCTAACTAGTTTTCTTTAAAAAAATCTCAACTTGTTTAAATATTTATATGGTTATATTTTAGCTTTATATTTTAATTATTATTTTTGAGTTTTAGAAAATGAAAATATTAGAAAAATCGCTTCTCGTTTATATTTGAACTTTGTTAAAACTTGAAATGCTTCAAAAATTATTGGTTTTACTTGTTAATTTTACCTTCATTTGTTTTTTTATTTTGTTTTAGTTGTAGAAATTAAAATATTTGAAAAAAATTTGCTTATTCATCAATTTACATTTGAGATAACCTTGATTCTAAAACCATGGTTTTGAATATTTTTCATCTTATTAAAAGAGTTAGATGGCATCCACTTTCACAACCATGTCATCAGGTGGCTCATTCGTTGCACCTAATGGTCTGGTCATAGATAAGAAGCTTTCATCTTCTTCCAACAGATTGTCATCTTTAGCATCCATTTCTTCATCTTCATTTCTTAGTAGACGAAATGTTGTTCTTCATCTTCACCTTGTCTGCCCAAGATGTCTGCAGCAAAAGAGCTACATTTCAATAAGGATGGGTCAGCCATAAAGAAATTACAAGTGAGTCTTTGTTTCAAATGCTAAAAAGTTGCCTAACTGGTTAAGTATTCAACTGAACTTCACAGCCTTTATATGTTTGCTCTAGCTTACTTCATGATCTTTTGTTGTAGACTGGTGTGAACAAGCTTGCTGATTTGGTTGGAGTCACTCTTGGACCAAACTCTTGGACCAAAAGGCAAGAATGTCTTTCTAGAGAGCAAATATTATTGCTGAATTAGTGCCAATAAGTTGATATATCTATTTACTTATGTATGTTATGCATATCAAAGCATTATTGTATTAGTTAGTTTTTTAAAGCATTATTGTATTAGTTAGCTTTTAACATTATTGTAAGAATATTTTGAATTATACTTCAGTTATCAATTTATATCATATATCTTTCATTGAATTTGAAGTATCATTTAGATTTGCTGTTTTTAGTTGGATTTCATGCTATATGGATGAAAGTTGAATGTTACAAATCTGCTAAAGTTAGTGGTGTTTTTTCTTAAACGTTGCTAAAGAATGGTACTTTTGGCGGTGTTTGTGATAAAAATATCGCTAAAAATCATGGTCTTTAGCGGCGTTTGTGATAAGCGCCGCTAAAGGTCATATTTTTTAGCGGCGTTTGTGATTAAGCGCCGTTAAAGATCATGTTCTTTAGCGGCGTTTGTGATAAGGCACTGTTAAAGGTAATGTTCTTTAGCGGTGTTTTTTACATAAATGCCGCAAAATTTAACGATGTTGTTTATAGCGGCGTTTTTTTACATAAAAGCCTATTTTGCTGTAGTGCTAGCACAAGTTATGTCTATTTTCTTACAATGTAATTGAACTACTTATGTACATGTAATATTGCTTATTCAAGTAATGAGAATTGTCAACTTTTTTCTCTCAATCAACATCTATTTTTGCTTCTTTTTTTTATCTTTCAAACACAAGTTTTGTTGTTTTTGATCTTTGGATGTTGATTTAACTTAACAAATTGTATCAAGAGCTTGTCATCTTTGAGGGCCTTTTGTTGTGTGTTGTTCTTTAAGTGATTCATGCTTGAAAGAAAAGAAACAGAGGCTGTATTTGTTGATTTGTTTAGTTGCTGCAAAAGAATGAGTTTCTCACCACCACCACCACTTATTTTTGCTAGTGAAAATTACAACATTTGGGCTATGAAAATGAAAACATATCTGCAGGCTCATGATTTGTGGAGTGTTGTTCAAGTTGACACAAAGCCATCACCTTTGAAAGCTAATCCAACCATAGCTCAAATTGGCCAGCACAATGAGGACTGTGCCAAAAAGTATAAGGTTATGTCATGCCTTCAAAATGGAGTTTCAGATGTGATCTTCACAAGGATAATGGCTTGTGACACTCCAAAGCAGGCCTGGGACAGACTCAAGGAAGAGTTTCAATGGTCAAACAAAACCAAGCAGTAGCAGTTGATCAACCTAAGGAGGGAATATGAGAATCTTAAGATGAAGGAGTCTGAAACCATCAAGCAGTATTTTGATAGGATTATGGCTACAGTCAACAACATCAGGCTTCTTGGGGATTATTTCAGTGACAAAAGAATAGTTGAAAAGGTCTTTATAACTCTTCTAGAGAAGTATGAGTAAAAAATTTCTTCCCTGTAAGACTCTAGGGATCTATCAGCTATATTTACTTGACAGAGCTAATAAATGCTCTCTATGCACAAGAGTAGAGAAGAGCAAACAAGATGGAGGAAAATTTAAGCAAGAAATATGGGGTCTTTATAATATATTATATATTAATTTGATTCATTTAAAATTTTACTTTTCTACAAGAATTATATTCATGATAATAAGAAAAAGAAAGTTTAACTTTTATTTATTAATAAAATATATATTCCCTTTGAAAAGTTTAACTTTTATTTATTAATAAAATATATATTCCCTTTGAAATAAAATTCAATCATTTTTGACTTTTTATTTTATTTTCATTTTGTTTTAATTTTTAAATTATTTGCTAATATGAGATATAAGATAAAATAGTCCTACATTAGCATAAAGTACATATGAATTGTTGTAACATGCTAAATAATTTATTTCTATTTCCGTGAATCTTAACATAAATGTGTATTTGTTTTAGTGGTTAAGTGTTTTGGGTGTGTGTATGAGGCATTGGGTTCAAATCCCACTCTTTGGAAATTCTATTATATTTTATCCTAGCCTTATCCCTGTTGGGTAGGCTTATGTAGTATCGTTTGTAAATTCATATTAGAATAGGCTTATTGGTCTGGTGAATAGGCTTATTGGTCTGGTGGTAAGGATTTAGTTTGTTGGAGGTTTTGTGTTTGAATCCTTGTCAGAGTAAGGATGTTAATTTCTGTTTCGGGTGTCTGGTAGAGGTTTGGTGGAACCGAAATTCTGAGGTAGTTGTGGGTTAGTGGGGAGTGGGAGAAAATTTGGGGATATGTTGTCATTTTATTTTTATTTTATTTTTTATTATTTCTTTTTCTCTCTCTTCTTCAAAATTTCCCAAACTTTTGACTCTTTTTCCTGTTAACTGGAAAAATCCTATATTTCCCTTGCTTTCTGAATTCTAGCAATCTTGTCATTCAATCTCGGTATTCCAGTTCTACTGTGGTGTTGTGTAATTTGGTAAGTGTAGAGGGTGAATTTTGTGTGAGTTTGGGAATCGTTTTTAAGCTGTTCTACATTGATTCTATTCTATTCTTTCTGTTAGTTGATTTTAGATATTGGCAGCAGTGAATCGTGAAGAATGGGGCTCTCCTCTTGCGGAATCGTAGTCGGAATCGTTCAGGGAAGTGGGTAAGTGTTGAACACTTAAATTACACCGTTGTTGATTTTATTGGTTCGGTTTAATTGAGAATTAAAACTGAGTGTGTGATGTCGATTTTTAGGTTCTAGTGGGCTCGGGGTTGTAGTAGCATCAAAATTGTACTAGGTTTGTACCTAAAACACAAGAAAGCAAGGTTCGAAAAAAGCTAAAAAAGGGGATTGTCGACGCCACACGGACGTGCGACCAACCGTGTGTGACACACAATCATGTGATTGCCGAAGGCGTGGTTGCACTCGAGACACGACTATGTGACCGTGTGGGCCACAAGGGCTAGGCCAGATTGGGCATGTGGGTTTTGGGCTAGGCCGTGTGGCCCACACGAGCAAAGCCAATTTGGGTATGTGTGCCCACACAGGAATATGGGCCCAAAATTCTAAAATTTTCCCTAGGATCGCATGGGTCATTTTGATCGACTATGGACCTACTGTAGGGTTGGTAAGGGCTAACCAAACCCTATTATACGAGATCTAATATGTGGATAGTCTGATCTAAGTAGGATACTGATATATATGTCTGATTGTTTGTGTAAGCATATATGATATCTATATACGAGCATGTTAGACATGTAATTCTGTTATATCTATTGTCTGTATTCTATATCTGTATGTGGGATGAGATTTGTATATGTGGAGGAAGCGATCTGTATGGCGACCTTACGCCTATATTTTGGCAGCTTGACTACATATTATTTGTTATGTGTCGCATCGACATTATATGGTGTGTAGGGATGGGTGGGTGTTTCTAACCTCATATGGTGTGATGGGATGGACGAAGACGGTGGGTAAAGGATGAGGGTAGGATTCTGTATAATTGTCTAGATTATCTGATTCTGATATTTGAATCTGTTAAGGACTTAGGTTCGTATTTGTATCTGTTTTACTTTTGAGATTTCTGTGTAAAATTGCATGACTATCACTGTTGGGTTACACACTTAGTTTACAAAAACTCACCTCTGTTTGTCTGTTCTGTTCAGGTAACCTTCGGCACATAGGCGGATCTGTGTGACGGAGGCTCAGGGTGACCACTAGTTTAAAACTGCCTTTGAGTTTCCCCTTTTTTTTTTGTTTTAATTTTGGATTTATTTGAGAGTTTGTAACATTCAGGACTCTTTGGATTGTATGGTTTTAACTATTGGTTTTGGTTTTTGGTTGTTTTCTATCCTGCGATGATTGCCAGAAACGATTTACTAAAACAAAGGTTTTTCTACAAATACGAACTGGATTTCTAAAATATAATGATTTTTAAGATTTTCGCTGCATATTATGTTTTGGCAAATGAATAAACTATTGACAGTTTCAGTAATGAATAAGTAAATGAATATGTTTTGCAAATCCACTCTATATCAAGTAACTTCACAAGGTTTTTGTCAGAGTAAAAACAGTTTCAAAAACCTTCTTCCCAACACTCTCGGATTTGGCCTTAAAGTCTAGGCTGGGTTTAAGGTACTGTTACAATTGTGGTGCTGATTACAAGTTAGCATCTACCATCCTGCATTAGTGGCACAAGGATATGTTTGGGTAAAGAATTTATATGAGAGATTTCATTTGTGTCAAGGTTTTCAAAATTGTAAAAATGAATTTATTTGTACAAGTAAATATTTTGAAGAATTTCAAAATTTTTAGATAATTTCAAGAGGGAATTTTAGTAGTTCAAATTTCACTTATGTAGGTGGGTTTTCAAAATTCCTCCTATTTACTATGAAAACTCAACATGAAACAATTAGTTGTTTCAATTTACTATCAAAACGGAATATTTCAATCAGTACATGGTACCAAAACAGTATCAAGTACTATAGATTGAAGTTCTATACTGACACTTTATAATTTAGTTTTTAAATCCGAAAATAATAATCCTCTCCCCTAACTAAAACAACCTTTTCAAAAAATTAAAAAATAATTTTTAATCTCCACTCACGAAAATGCATTTTATTGTCAATCATTTATCTTTTCGGAAAGCATCCGCAGTTAAACACTTCTCTACATTTTCATCCATATCAGTGAGGGGCTCGACGTTGATAATAGTAAAATTATATTTTGGTCCTCTTAAAAATAATAAAAATTTAATTTATTTTTTTAAAAATTATAAAGATATAGGCTATTAAAATAGTGAATTGTATTTTTATTATCGTAAAAACATATAATTTAATTTCGGCCTCCAAAAACAAAATCTAACTCCGTGATAAATTGATTTATTTTCAATAAAAGTTGAAGTAGTATTCGTTATCAAAATTTTGCTTTTCTTACTCAAATTCCGTGTTTTCCATTTTATTTTCCTTCTCTTTTTTCTCCTTTAGCTTTCCTTTCTTTCTTGGAAACTTATATACAAAAGTTTATGAGTTAAATAAAGTAGAATAAAAGATAAATTGATTTATTTTCAATAAAGTAGAATAAAATATCAACATTTTGCTTTTCTTATTCAAATTCCGTGTTTTCCGTTCCCTTTTCTTTCTTTTTATCTCCTTTAGCTTTTAAGACCTAAAAAGTCTTAAAGAATGTGGGACTTTCTTCATAGACTTTTGTTTGACTTTGTGGATAATTAAATTTCCAATTTAATGCATTTTGTTGGAAGAAACTTCCTTGCGCTTCATGTATTTGTGTCTTAGCTAAAGCTTACTCTATATATTTGGAGTTGTGAGCCATGGCAATTGCAACCATGACTACTCCTCTTCCTATTTCCTTTTTCTCTTTTCTTCTTCTCATTCCCGCTATCTGTTTTACCATTTGTCATGCCAATTCCAACCTACTGTGCATTCAGAGTGAGAGAGAAGCTCTTTTGAAATTCAAGAACCATCTTATTGATCCTTCAAACAGGCTATCGTCATGGGTTGAAGGTGGGGATTGCTGTGAATGGACTGGTGTCGTCTGCCATAACTCAACAGGCCACGTCAACCAACTGAACCTGGCCGCTCCTCATTCAGAGCCTGATGACTTTGCAACAAATGCTGAATGGGAAGCTTCCTACAATTCCCTGCTAGGAGGCAAAATAAATCCTTCACTGCTGGAGTTGAAGCATCTCAGTTCCCTGGACTTGAGCAATAACAATTTTAGCAGCATACATATCCCGAAATTTTTTGGTTTGCTGGAGAGTTTAACATATCTTAACCTCTCTCGAGCACGATTTCAGGGAGCAATTCCTCATAACCTTGGGAATCTCTCAAAGCTGCAGTATCTTGATCTTGGAGGTAATGATCTCAAACCAAAGAGTCTTCAATGGGTTTCTGGGCTTTCTTCCTTGCAGTACCTTGATTTGAGCTCTGCGATACTTTCTAAAGCAAATGACTGGATACAGGTAACATTCAAACATCCTACTTTGTTAGAGTTGCACTTGTCACATTGTCATTTAGAAGATGATCCATTTTCGATCAGTGCCAATTCTACAAAATCATTGGTTGTTCTTGATCTTTCTTTCAACCACTTTTCTTCAGTACCTAAGTGGATATTTAGTCTTCATGGTCTTGTGTCCATTAATCTTAGTGGCAATTCTTTGGAAGGCCCAATTCCAGATTACTTTGGGAACACCTCGTTTCTTGAAGTTCTTGATCTTAGTTTCAATTTTCTCAATTCATCCATACCAAACTCCTTGTACAGTTTAAACCGTCTTCAGTTCCTTAGTGTTAGTTATAACCATTTACAAGGAACAATCTCGAGTGCCATTGGAAACTTGAGCTCTGTTACTCAGCTTGATCTTTCAGGAAATCAATTAAATGGTCAAATTCCATTTTCTATAGGGGAGTTATCATCTCTGAAGTTGTTTGATGTTTCAAAAAATCAATTAAACGGCCAAATTCCCTTGTCTATAGGGCAGTTGTCATCTTTGGAGGAGTTTGATGTTTCAAAAAATCAATTAAATGGTACTTTTCATCTATCTTTTGGACGACTAGAAAGTTTGGAAACTCTGGATTGTGGGTATAATCTATTAGAGGGAGTTGTATCAGAAACCCATTTTTCTAATCTCACGAGATTGACAACTCTAGCAGCATCACACAATCGGCTTAGATTTGAACCAAACTCAAGCTGGATTCCCCCATTTCAATGTGAAAGGATCGAATTGGGCCACTGGCATCTTGGCCCAAAGTTTCCCCAGTGGCTAAAATTCCAAAAGAAATTGTCTCATTTGGATATCTCCTGTGCAGGAATTTCAGATGTCATGCCCACCTGGTTTTTGAACCATCCCACTCAATTTAAATATTTAAACCTTTCCTCGAATCAACTTAGAGGAGAGATTTCATATTTGAATGTGAGAAACATTGTTGATTTGAGTTCAAACCGATTCATAGGCCCATTGCCAAGAGTATTCCCAACTTTAGTATTTCTAATGTTATCAAACAATTCATTTTCAGGATCTCTTTTTGAATTAGTTTGTAATTCATCAAGTGGGAAATGGATGGAAGTTCTTTACATTGATAAAAATCTTATCTCAGGAGATATTCCAGATTGTTGGAATCATTGGCAGCTTTTGGTCCTTTTAAATTTGGGAAGCAACAATTTGACCGGCAAAATCCCACCTTCTTTATGGCATCTACATCTTACAGTGCTAAACCTTCGAAACAATACAATGTTTGGAGAATTGCCATCCACATTGCAAAATTTTCCAGATTTGATTATGTTGGATCTTAGTGAAAATCATTTCAGTGGAAGTGTACCAGCATGGATTGGTGATAAGCTCTCAAACCTTGTGATTCTAAGCCTTCGATCAAATAACTTCAATGGACGTATTCCTCATAAAATTTGTGATCTTCAATTTCTTCATTACTTGGATCTTGCCCACAACAACATTTCTGGAGTTATTCCAAAATGTTTTAATAATTTAAGTGCAATGGCCACAACAAGCGAAATCAATAATTTTGCTCTTGCGAAGTATTCAGGTGCGGACTCAATTTTTTTGAACGCGCTATTGGTGTTGAAAGGACGAGAGGATGAATATGGTAGCACACTAGGACTTGTTACGAGCATGGACCTTTCAGCTAACAGTCTTACAGGAGAGATCCCCAAAGAAATTGGTAGTCTCACTGGACTATTGTCTTTAAATTTTTCAGGGAATTTCCTGACAGGAAATATACCTGACAGCATTGGCAAAATGAAGGCAATGGAATCTCTTGATTTGTCCATGAATCGACTAAATGGTGAAATCCCTTTAAGTTTCTCCAATTTGAATTTCTTGAATCACTTTAATGTGTCCTACAATAACTTGACAGGACAAATCCCAACAAGCACTCAGCTTCAAAGCTTTGAAAACTTGTCTTACGTGGGCAATCATCTTTGCGGACCTCCTCTCACTAAGAACTGCTCCTCAAAAGGTATTCCAATTGACGTTGCAAATAATGGAAGTAGCAGGGAAGGAAGTAAAGTGAATTGGCTTTATGTCAGCATAGTTCTCGGCTTTGTAATGGGATTTTGGGGTGTAGTGGCTCCCTTGTTTTTCATCAGGTCTTGGAGGCATGCATACTATCGAAAGTTGGACCATGTTGGTCGAAAGCTGTATGTGTCTTGGGCTACTATGGGTATGTAGTTTGATGGGGAAAAAACATGTCTAAACATGTTGGTCTAAAGTTGGTATAATTTACTGGAAATTGGATCAAAGTGTGTTTTGATTATGTATGAATATGTTTTGTGGTATTTCAATAATTTACAATGAAAATAATTTTCAGCAAAAAATGTTGTTTGATAAATTCCATCAGTTGCTTAGCTTAATAATTGAGTAGACGTGGCAGCCATAGATCTGGTCTTCTTCCTCCTTGATCCTTCAAATTAGGAGTAGCAAAAATAGTAGTAAATAGGATTAGCCAATTTTTTTCTGTCATTTTCTAACTGTTGCCAATGGATCTCAACAAAAAAAGAGTTCAGCTGCTGCTCTTCATCCCTAGACTCACACTTCTCAGTAAGACAGGTAACAACCTCAAAACAGTAAAAGAACCGAGCATTCACCAAACTAGAGAGGATGGCGACAAACCCAACCCTAAAATTACTTGTAAAAGTAAGACTAAAAAGTGTACTATAAGAGTGACAAAAACTTCTAAAAGTGAATACTTATTAAACAAGGGAAAAAAAAATATAGAACTTGAGATAATACAAGTCTAAACCGACTCATGAAATCATTTATTATTCTGAAACTCTCAAAACAGAAATAGATTAAGAAGTCAACAAAGAGCTACCCACTTTCTAAATGAAACTGTTGGTGGTCGGTGGTGTTTCAACGATGATAGCCACCGTCATCTGTCCATCACAACTTGTGAAAACAATAAAGATACCTACAAAATAAATTTGTAAACTGAAAAGAGAGAAGACACATGGTGTGAATGAGAGAAGAAGAAAGAAAAAGAGGGTTGATGGGCAGAAAAAAAGGTCGGCGGTAGCTAGCTCGGAGGGTAACACCGCCACTTAGGAAAACAAAAAGAAGCAAACGATTTAGAGAAAAAAATTAAGGTTTTCCAACAGAGAATACCTTATAATATAATATTCTTAAAAGTTAAATATATTATATTTTATAATGTCTTAAGCTCTAGGGAGGTGGACAACCTAATTTTTCCACGTGAATTATTTATATTTTAAATAATTAATATTTTTAAAAATTTGTGATTAGTTAAAATGAAAAACTATCGGAAAATTTTTTTTACCCGTTTATCTTTTATTTTATTTTGTCTAATTTTTTTTATAAGCATCCCCATTTATCTTTTTTTTTCTTAAATAAAATTTATTATGTCATTTATCCTCAATAGAATTTTTTAATTTAAAAATAAATTAATAAAATAAAAAATACATACTTTAGAAATATTTTAAGAAATTAAATAACTAGAAAACAATTTCATAGCTCACACTTACTTTATAAATAAATTTCAATCATTATTTTCACAAGCTCTTTAGAGTTTCTCATTTAAAGAAATTCATGAGAAGGTCTATAGTTTAAAGTTATTTATATATTATTGATATATAATAAAATGGGTAAAGTGTACAGATAGCCGCTCAATTATCAAAAAAATTATTTTAGACACTCAAAATAAAAAAATTACAATTTAAGCACTCACGTTACACAGTTCAACATTTTGGTCAATCCTATTAAATTATAAACGAAAAGCTGGCGGTTAAAAATTCAGTATAATAAGAAATTTAACTCTCAACTTTTACATATTATATCAATTTAATCATAATTTTAAAAAATTAACCCTCAAAATTTATATATGTTCACAATTTGATCTTAATTCTAAAAAGTTCAAAGAAATATATAAAAAACATAAATATTTATAAAAATATAATAATAAATTTAAATTTTAAAAAAAACTCCTCACCCGTCCCTCTCCGACCATAAGGCATCGACATCTTTCTCAAAGACCGTCTCCGACCACTAGAGTCGAACCCGGTTTGGATCCCAGCAAAACCCATTATTTCATGCCTTTTAGTCCCATCATCATCACGAGCATCGAAAAGAGTGTTGTTCTGACAACGGTGAACGGATCCACCAGAAGAAAGGAAAGAAGAGAGTGGAAAAGGAAAGAGACAATGGCAAAGGTGAGGAGGAGGGCAAAGATGAGGAAAGGAAAGGGACGGTGGTGAGGGAGGGGGAAAGGGAGAAGGTGGGGGAGGTTTTTTTTTGTTTTGTTAATATTAATATAATTATTTTTATCTAATATTAATATTATTAATATAAAATTTAAATTTTTATTACATTTTTAAAAAAGCATTTATGAATTTTATATATTTCTTTGAATTTTTAGAATTAGGATCAAATTGAACATATTTGTAAAATTTGAAAGTTATTTTTTAAAAATAATGACTAAATCAATATAATATGTAAAAGTTGATAGTTCAATTTATTATTATACCAATTTTTTAATTGGCAGGTTAACTTATCATTTGTGATTTTAATGGGAGTGACCAAAATGACCAAGCTATGTAACATGAGTGCTTAAATTGCAAACTTTTTATTCTAGGTGCCTAAAATGAAAAATTTTGATAGTTGAGTGATTATCTGTGTAGTTTACCCTAATAAGATACATTATATGAAATAGAGAAATAACAATCTTTCCAATGGTTCTAAAAAAACCCAAAACTTCCCTAATCATTCCAATACAGTTACCATGGTGATTCCAATGTACAATAATACTAAGACTACCAAATTGATTTTGCAAATGCAAATGAATGGTGAAAAGATTAATTTTGTAAATGTAAATTAATAGTGATTCCAATATAGCACATTTAGCCACAAAAAGGTTAAGATTTTAATAACTCACTATTGTGGTGATCCCATACAGTACTATGATTTTGCAAATGAACGATAATTTCAATATAGTTTTCATGGTGATTCTGATACAATATTAAGATTTTGCAAATGAATGGTGGTTACAATATAGTACACTTTCCCACCATAAGGTTAAGACTTTGCAAATGAATGGTGGTGATTACAATACAATGCACTTAGCCAAGTAAAGGTTAAGACTTTTCTGAAACAACACTTAGTGTTACAACCATTCCGAAGTCATAACATTTTTAAAATGTCACTTAGTATCATGACCTTTTTGAGGTTATAACCTTTTTGAAACAACACTTTTTGACCTTTCTAAAATATCACTTAGTGTTGTGACCTTTTTGAAACGACACATCATCACTTTTTCATGGTGTTTATATGTGTCTCACATTCGAGTGTAAAAATATACAATACAATGTTTTCTTTTCTTTTCTTGAGTGATTTTTGACATTGTTCAATTTTAAAGATAAAATTATTTATTCAAAATATGATTGCAAAAATATATAATATAAACTTTTAACTTTTGGCATGATCTAATTCAAATGTGCAATTATTTTATTCAAAGGTGTAAGAAGAATTCCTCAATTCATTAAATCATGTATTGGGAATAGTATTTTTTAATCGTGGTGTGTTTTGGGAATATTATTTTATTATTATTTTGCATATATTTATTTTGCGTATATTGAAGAAATAATTTCTCACTATTTTCATTAGCTTTTAAAGTTTCTTCATTTGAAAAAATTCATAAAAATGACAGTTTAAAGTTTATATGAATAATATATATTAAATGAAAGAGTGAAATAATAATAATAATAATATTTTAAGATAGAATAGAATGATTTACTCATGCAATTAATTAAAATATATCATGTATAAATCTTTTATATATGCACTAAATTATATTATTTGTAAATATTTTATATAAAATATGAATTAATGAAATATATATTAATTTGAATATAATAAACTTGTACATCTATAAGTATTATTTTACATCATTATTAATTAAAGTCACATGGATTGTTTTATTATAATAATAAAATATTACTATATGCACATATTAAATTATTTAAACTTAAAATAAACTATAAAAATGGTGAATAAAATATGTCTTCCGTTTCATTTTGGCCACCTAATTATTAATTTTTTCGATTTAATCATTAAATTTATTAAAAGTAAACATTTTAGTCACTCTAAGCTAATGTGGGCTTTTTTTATTGGTAAAATAATAAAATTAACCCTCTAATGTTTACACATTTTTATTAATTTTAATGTAAATATAAAAAATTCAAAAAATTTAACTCTTGATGTTTACAAAATTTTTTATTTTAATTTGAATTCTTAAAAAAAAAATTAGGCCTCAAAAATTGCAAAAATTTTCAAGTTTAATTCTAATTCTAAAATTTTGGGAAAAAATTACTGCATTATAATTATATTTGTAATTCTCATCACATGTATACCATAAAATTAAATGTCAAAACAAGTATAGGACACAAAATATAACACACCATTCTAGGAGCTTCACTCTCCTCGTTGTATCTCTTTGATTTGTGTAAAAGAAAATTCATTAATAAGAATGTATTTTGACTGGAATTATCACAAGACTCTAAAATTAGAATTTAACTTTTTCATCTGTGTAAAGTTTTTGAATTATAACTAAATTAACAATTTTTATAAATGTTGAGAGTTAAATTTGATGAATTTTTTATATTTAGGATTAAACTGATAAAATGTGTAAGCATTAGAGGGTTAATTTTGTTATTAGACCAATTAAAATGCCCACATCAACTTAGAGTGATTAAAATATTTAATTTTAAAAAGTTTAGTGATTAAATCAAAAAAATTAAAAATTGTGTGACCAAAATAAAACGGAAGGCATATTTGATTCACCACTTTTATAGTTTACCCTTAAATTTATTTATTAACTTCCTTATTATTAAATTCAATTTTTGACAGATGTTCATGATTCTTAGGGTTATAACTAATTTATGCCCTAAGCAAGCTCGTGCATCGCATGGGTCAGAGAACTAGTGTGTGTCCATTATATATACATATATATATATATATATATATATATATATATATATATATATAAGGTTCCAATAGTTTTTAAAAATTACAAAAAAAAAATTGTAAAAAATTCTTTATTTTAGTTTTTTACTTTTGCTTTTTAGGTTTAGTACCATAAACATATTGACTCAATTGTGGCCAACCATATTTTTCTAATACTATTTTTTTTGTTTTTTATTTTTATTTTTATATTGTTTTTCAAAATTTTTTAAATTTCTTATAATTTTTTTTGAATTTTTAAATAATTCTTACAATTTTAAAGAAAAATTTTGGAATTTTTATCAACTTTTTAGTCTTTTAATTTATTTAATTTATTAATTTTGTACATGTTTTTAATATGAGAATTTTTATTTAGAAAAATAATAATTTAACCCTCAATGTTTTTATTTTTATAAATTTGATATTATTCTTTTTTTTTTGAGCTAAATTTGACCATTAGTCTTTTAAAGAGTCAAATAATTTTTAATAGAAATATTGACTAAAACATTAATTTTTAAATTTATATTGGCATGGCAACCCACACATACTTTATGCAAACATGACACTATTTGTCCTATATGTCATGCCAATAAATAACTTAAATTTTATAAAAATAAAAGAATTAAAAATATATAAAAATTCATAATATTAAAAAAAATGAAATACATGTGGTACGAGAATAGCGGAGAAGGTCGCTTGGTTGAAAGTCGAAAATATTTAGAATCCGTCTGGCACAAAACACATGTACTTTTTGGAAAACTTTTATTAATATAAATATTACAAACTGAATTTGTTTTCAAAATTTTCAATTTTTTCTATGACAGAAAATCATTTTAAACTAGATTTTTTTCAACAATTGATATCAGAGCTAGATTGTATTATGTTTATAGTATAAACAGAAATACGTTAATAATTGGGTGACTATTTTTATAGTTTACGCTAATATAATACTATGTAAATATTAAAGAAACATGTTAAGTTGTCTATATTTAAATTTTTAATAAAGAAAAACATTAAAATATTAAATATCAAAATAAAATTAATATAATTTTTTAAAAAGATATAGGTAGACCTAAAACAGACTTAAGTTAACCCTTTTCAAATATGGATAACCTTGGGCAAAATTTTAGCCTTATATTTTATGCTGAATTGGCTTGGACAAATATAAAATGTACTAATATCATACATAAACCCAACCCAATCCAATCAATTAACATCTCGAATAATATAGACTTAACAATAATTAATATCTAATAAAAACTTAATTTGAAGATACTCCTTGAAACTGAAAGGGATAAATAAAATTACACAAAACCTTTTTTTCTTTTTGGTTATTGAAGGTATATAAAGAAAGAAAATATTAGGGTAAAAGTATTATAAAAATTTTTGTACTATGAGTCAAATTGTATTTTTAAAAAGTTATATCAAAGAATAAATTGATCATTCTGTTAAAATATTCATCCATATATATTAAAAACTTGTCCTTATATGTCAAAATGAAGTACATGTGGCATGTCATAAGTAATTGTTTGGTTATTTTGTTAGCTACACCAATTTTTAATAGTTGAAATAGGTGAAATTTTTAAAGAAATGACCAGTTTGCTATTTAGTTTAATATATAGAGACTAATTTACCTATTTTTAAAGTAAAATGGATAAAATACAATCCGATTTCTAAAAAGAGCATACATGGAATTTATTACATGCACATATTTTTATTAGTTTTTCATATAAAATGATTAAAATATCCTCAAATAATATAATTTATTTTAATTACAAAAAATTATTTTCATAATTTCTTTCATCAAATTGGTAAAACTGATATCATCTTTATCAAAATCGAGGTTACTTGGAAATTTGGGATAATGACCAAAAGCAAGAGAAAAGAAGAGCATCAAAATTCAAAAGCAAAGGTACCACTACCACTACTCCCACCCCCATGACTTTCCTGACTCGTTTCCCATTAAAAGTATTCTCCAACTTCCATTAAAAAAATACGAAAACTAGCTTCTTTGTCTCTATTCAGTGACTTCCAACTCATTGCCTCACAGTAAGAATTATTACATGAATATTGTGCCAATTTCTTCAACTTTCACTAATTTTGAAGAATCCATTTCCGTTTATTTCGTTTCGCTAATTCGAGTTTCACATGTGTATTATAAAAGCAAATAGTGACACATTAACTGGAGCAGGTAGGAATAAATAAATTTAAGTAGGATTTAAACAAATACTTGTATTTATATTATTAAGATGTACATATTTTATAATATTTTGTAATATTTTAAAGTTGAATGATTAAAATATAAATTTATTAGTAGTTTAGTGATCTTGATTATAGTTTACTCTTAACAAAATTAAAACCCGGAAGTAGTTGATGTTGGCTACCAAACACTGGCATGACATCTTGTTTTATAGTTCACAAGTATTTCATGTTTACGTAACATTATTCTATCGTATATGTCATATTTTAAAAATTCAAAAGTTTAAAATATTTTTAAAATTAAAAAAGCACATAAAAATTAGAAATTAAAAAATTTCTAGAAAATATAAAAAGTAAACTCTTTAAATTTTAAAATAAAATTAGATAAAAGATTCTTACTATTTACTTTAATTATTTTAATTTTTAAGTTATCTAACGGAGTGGATCTAATGACTAATCATGCACAGTTTGCAAACCCATTAAAAGGCAAACGTTGTATAATTTACTTTAATTATTATAATTTTAGATTTTTTTATTATAATTTATTTAATATTGTTTTATGCATGAAGAAATGATTAAGGGACCACGCCATCCAATTTGTTTGACTGGGTTTTATAATTCTTTAATCTAGTAATCGAAATTCATACTACATTTTGTGAAAAATTAAATGCAATTAATTAGAAATTTCCCTTCATACCAAATTTTGTGGAAATTTGGGGTTTTGAAATTTCCGACAGCCTATTATCAATTAAATGCATTTTGTTGGAAGAAACTTCCTTGCACTTCATGTATTTTTGTGTTTTAGCTAAGCTTAGTCTATATATTCGGAGTTGTGAGCAATGGCAATTGCAACCATGACTACTCCTCTTCCAATTTCCTTATTCCCTTTTCTTCTTCTCATTCCCGCTATCTGTTTACCATTTGTCATGCCAATATCAACCTACTTTGCATTAAGAGTGAGAGAGAAGCTCTCTTGAAATTCAAGAATCATCTTATTGATCCTTCAAACAGGCTATCTTCATGGGTTGAAGGTGGGGATTGCTGTGAATGGATTGGTGTCTTCTGCCAAAACTCAACAGGCCACGTCCACCAACTGCACTTGGCTGCTCCTCCTCTTTCAGCCCCAGATTTATACGCACCACCAGCTGAATGGGAACCTTACAAGCGGTCAAAACTACGAGGCAGAATAAATCCTTCACTGCTGGAGTTGAAGTATCTCAGTTCCCTGGACTTGAGCAATAACAATTTTAGCAGCATACAGATCCCGAAGTTTTTCGGTTTGCTGGAGAATTTGACATATCTTAACCTCTCTCGAGCACGATTCCAGGGAGCAATTCCTCATAACCTGGGGAATCTTTCAAATTTGCAGTATCTTGATCTTGGAGGTAATGATCTCAAATCAAAAAGTCTTCAATGGGTTTCTGGACTTTCTTCCTTGCAGTACCTTGATTTGAGTTCTGCGGATCTTTATGAAGCAAAAAGTCTTCAATGGGTTTCTGGACTTTCTTCCTTGCAGTACCTTGATTTGAGTTCTGCGGATCTTTATAAAGCAAATGATTGGGTACAGGTAGCACTCAAACTTCCTTCTTTGTTAGAGTTGCACTTGACAGATTGTGGTTTAGAAGATGATCCATCTTCGATCAGTGTTAATTCTTCAAAATCACTTGTTGTTCTTGATCTTTCTTGGAACAGCTTATCTTCAGTACCTAGGTGGATATTAAGTCTTCATGGTCTTGTGTCCATTGATCTTGGATTCAATTCTTTGAAAGGCCCAATTCCATATTACTTTGGGAACTTCTCGTTTCTTAAAGTGCTTGATCTTAGTGGGAATCATCTCAATTCATCCGTACCCAATTCCTTGTATAGTTTAAACCATCTCCGATTTCTTGATCTTTCGATTAACGAAATTGAGCAAGACATATCAGAAATCCTACAGAGTTTGTCTAGCTGTTGTTTGGGTTCCTTAGAGTCATTGAATATGAAAGATAACCAACTTTCTGGTCATTTAACAGATCAACTCGGCCAATTTAAAAATCTAGCTTACCTGTCCCTTGCTCAAAACAAAATTTCTGGTCCCATTCCATTGTCGATAGGGGAGTTATCATCTTTGAAGTTGTTTGATGTTTCAGAAAATCAATTAAGTGGTACTTTTCCTCCAAGTCTTGGACAACTGTCAAATTTAGAAACTCTAAGATTTGGGCATAATCTATTGGAAGGAGTTGTATTGGAAACCCACTTTTCTAATCTTACGAGATTGACAACTCTGAAGGCATCACAAAACATGCTCAGATTTTAATCAAACTCTAGTTGGATTCCCCCCTTTCAATGTCAAACTATCGAATTGGGTCAATGGCATCTTGGCCCGAAATTTCCCCATTGGTTAAAATTTCAAAAGAACTTGTCTATATTAGATATCTCCAATGCAGGAATTTCAGATTCTGTGCCCACTTGGTTTTTGAACCTTTCCCCTCAATTTAAATATGTAAATCTTTCTTATAATCAACTTGCTGGAGGGATTTCATATTTGAATGTGAGAGATAGTGTTGACTTGAGTTCAAACCGATTCACAGGCCCATTGCCAAGAGTATTCCCAACTTTACGATTTTTGATTTTGTCAAATAATTTATTTTCAGGGTCTCTTTTTGAATTAGTTTGTCATTCATCGAGTAGAGAAAAGATGGAAGTTCTTTTCGTTGATAAAAATCTTCTCACCGGAGAAATTCCAGATTGCTGGAATCAATTAGAAAGTTTGACATTTTTGAATTTGGGGAGCAACAATTTGACCGGAAAAATCCCACCTTCTTTGGGACGTACAGGTCTTGACTGGCTCAACCTTCGAAATAATAGCATGTTTGGAGAATTACCATCCACATTGCAAAATTTAACGAATTTGAGCATTCTTGATCTTAGTGAAAATCATTTCAGTGGAAATATACCGACATGGATTGGTGACAAGCTCTCAACACTTATGATTCTAAGCCTTCGATCAAATAATTTTGACGGCCAGATTCCTCATAAAATTTGTGATCTTCAATATCTTCAGAATTTGAACCTTTCTCGTAACAACATTTTAGGAGCTATTCCAAAATGTTTTAGTAATTTGAGTGCTATGGCCCATAGAAGCTACGACAATAACTATAGTTATGATTGGGGAGGTACCACTACTCTCATTTATTTGAGTGCATTATTGGTGTTGAAAGGACGAGAGGATGAATATAGTAGCATACTAGGACTTGTTACCAGCATGGACCTTTCAGCTAATAGTCTCACTGGAGAGATCCCAAAAGAAATTGGAATTCTCGTTGAGCTACGATCATTAAATCTGTCAGGGAATCTCCTAACAGGAAATATACCAGACGAAATTGGCAACATGGAATTGATGGAATCTCTTGATTTGTCGATGAATCAATTGAATGGTGAAATCCCTCCAAGTTTCTCCAATTTGAATTTCTTGAATCACTTCAATGTGTCCTACAACAATTTGACAGGACAAATCCCAGCAAGCACTCAGCTTCAAAGTTTTGAAAACTTTTCTTACATGGGCAATTATCTTTGCGGACCTCCTCTCACTAAAACTGCAGCACAAAAGGTCTTCCAACTGATGTTGCAAATAATGGAAGTAGCAGTGAAGGAAGTAAAGTGAACTGGCTTTATGTCAGCATAGTTCTTGGCTTTATAATGGGATTTTGGGGTGTAGTGGCTCCCTTGTTTTTCATTAGGTCTTGGTGGCATGCATACTATCGAAAGTTGGACCATGTTGGTCGAAAGCTGTATGTGTATTGGGCTACTATAGGTATGTAGTTTGACGGGAAAAAAACATGTATAATTAAGGTTTGTATGTGTTTGCAATTGATTATATAAGTAGGATTAAATTAGTATCTTTCATTAGAGTTATTTCAATTTTTTTTATATTCATATTCATTATTTGGGTTCAGCACATTCAAACATGAGGATGAGCATATAATCCTTCAAAAATATATGAAAAAAATTTATAAAAATTTTAATATACCCATGTTAAATACATACCCGTATTTGAAGTTGAGGTTGGCAAAAGTTCCTTAAAGTTGCCGAAACTCCATCCACCCCAGCCATATAGAGATGGTTTTCTGTTTTTCAAATTGAGTTTGAAGCAAGGTGGGATGGAGTTTTTCATTAAAATGTTTAGAGTCAAGTATCTGTCTGGCGCATTAAAATGTCACTTTTTAATTTTTGTAACATATAATTGGAATTAATTTTGTAAAAGCTAATGTAATATAAAACATTATGTAAATTTTCATACGAATGGTCATGGGATTATATAAAACTTTTAAGGGTTATGGTCAAAATAAGAGGTTAAAGTATTAAAAAAAATTCGAGTTTAAGCGAGTATATATACATAAAAATCAAGTTGAAGCATCATGAGCCAACAAAAAATACTCGGCTTACTTGGTTGACATCCTTTGAAATTCACCTTAGCTTTTTTCTATAGCTTTTAACAGTATAAATGAATAAAAATTTTAATAAAAATGATCAGTTTGCTCTTTAATTTATCGTACAGAGATTAATTTGTCCATGTTTTTAATAAAAGGATAAGATTAATTTTAACTATGTATGCATGGTTTTTTAAAATTTTTTTCTTTTTCATTTTCTTTCATGTTATAGCTGATAAGTGCAGGAAACTGGTTGGAGAAGAGAAAGTGGCATTATCCGAAACAGGGAAATTTTCATTGTGGGATTGTTTTGATATGGGGGCTGATTCCATAGCTTGCGCAGCGAAAGAAGTTGTTAAACTTCTAGACGGTCTTCAAGAATAAATCGTGGGATGTTGGTTCTTTATTAAATCTCTGTAAACTTCGATCTTTTCCTTGGATTAAGGTATCTGATCATGTATCTGTTACTGAACTTGATTGGTGGCTGTATCCCTTTGACGGACCTCGTTCAACTCCTAAAATAATTTATCGCAACTTGGTTTCTTGGACCCCTTCTCCTGTCAGTAAGTTGAAATCTGATGTCGACGGATCAGCTTGGGGCAAACCTTGTCCAGCGGGTTGTGGAGGCATTCTTCGTGACTACGATGGTCATCTCCGAGGTATTTTCTTTGGTCTCCTTGGTCACCTTGATTCAAACATTGCTGAGGTTATTGCCATTCGCACAGTTTTGGGGAGAAGTAGTTGCAACAGCAGTGTCTCTCTTGAACATCTCACCAACAAAGGTTGTTCTTAATCAAACACCTTATGAAGCTTGGATGGGTAAGAAACCTCGGGTAAGCCACTTAAAAGTCTTTGGTTTTATAGCACATGCTTTAGTTACTTCTCGATCTAGATGAAAAATCTGAAAAATGTATTTTCATTGGCTATAGTCCTCAATCTAAAGCATATTGTTTATATAATCCTATAAGTGGCAAAGTGATAATTAGTAGGGATGTATTCAACGAAGAAGCGGATCTAAAACAGATTGTGACAAGGGAGGCTTGGAAGATGAAGTTCCAGCAGATTTTGAAGAGGAACAACCTACAAATTCAGTTCCTTCCTCTCCTAATGCTACTATAAGTTCTAGTTCAGACTCTCCAGCAACCAGCTTCTCCAATAGCAATAACGAAACACCACCAAGAAAACTCAGATCTCTTAGACAAATTTATGAGAACTGTGACTTTGCTTTATTGGTCACTGACCCAACTTCTTTTGAAGTGGCTGCAGAACAACCTGAATGACAGATTGCCATGAAGGAGGAGATGCATGCCATTGAAAGAAATTCAACATGGGAGTTGGTTGATGTTGCAGAAGGCAAGAATGTTGTAGGACTAAATAAGAACTCAATAAAACGGTAAGAGCTAAATTGATTTTTTTTCAAAAATGTTTAAGGGCCACAAATATCGTTATGCATATTTGAATTGATATTCTCTTTCCACAAGTTGATTAGTATTAGCAAAACATATAGCAAAAATACCGTGGGAGTGGGAATTATTTATTGACAACTTTATTTCTCTTCTTCTAAAGCTCAAATTTTGTTGGAAGAAGTAAAAGTAAATTATTTCTTTAAATTAATAAATGAAATTCATATTAAATTTGTTACTTTATATCTTAATTATTAATATAAATTTTTTTTCCTTCGATGATTTCATCTTTCTTCTATTTTCATTATTAGTAAAAAGTCAAAAATTTTAATGCAATTAATTATAAACTTCCCTTGATAGCAAATTTCCTACAGACTATTATCAATAAAATGTATTTTGCGGAAATTTGGGGTTTTGGAAGAAACTTCCATGAGCTTCATGTATTTTTGTTTTTTAGCTAAGCTTAGTCTATATATTTGGAGTTGTGAGATATGGCAATTCCAACCATGACTACTCTTCCAATTTCCTTATTCCCTTTTCTTCTCTCATTCCCGCTATCTGTTTTAGCATTTGTGATGCCAATTCCAACCTACTTTGCATCCAAAGTGAGCGAGAAGCTCTTTTGAAATTCAAGAATGATCTTGCTGATCCTTCAAACAGGTTATCTTCTTGGGTTGAAGGAGGGGATTGCTGTAAATGGATTGGTGTCGTCTGCCATAACTCAACAGGCCACGCCAACCAACTGCACTTGGCTGCTCCCCCTCTTTCACCTTCAGCCCTAGGAGGCAAAATAAATCCTTCACTGCTGGAGTTGAAGCATCTCAATTCCCTGGACTTGAGCTATAACAGTTATAGCAGCATACATATCCCAAAATTTTTCAGTTTGCTGGAGAGTTTAACATATCTTAACCTCTCTTATGCACAATTTCAGGGAGCAATTCCTCATAACCTTGGGAATCTCTCAAAGTTGCAGTATCTTGATCTTGGAGGTAATTATCACGAACAAAAAAGTCTTCAATGGGTTTCTGGACTTTCTTCCTTGCAGTACCTTGATTTGAGTTCTGCGGATCTTCACAAAGCAAATGATTGGGTACAGGTAACACTCAAACTTCCTTCTTTATTAGAGTTGCACTTGTCAGATTGTGGCTTAGAAGATTATCCATCGCCGATTAGTGTTAATTCTACAAAATCACTGGTTGTTCTTGATCTTTCTCAGAACCGCTTTTCTTCAGTACCTAAGTGGATATTTAGTCTTCATGGTCTTGTGTCAATTGATCTTAGTGGCAATTCTTTGAAAGGCCCAATTCCAGATTACTTTGGGAACATCTCCTTTCTTGAAGTTCTTGATCTTAGTTGGAATCATCTCAATTCATCCATACCCAATTCCTTGTATAGATTAAACCGTCTTCAGTTCCTTAGTCTTTGGGGTAACCAGTTACAAGGAACAATCTTGAGTGCCATTGGAAACTTGAGCTCTGGTACTCACCTTGATCTTTCTTCTAATCTTATGTAGGAAGGAAGATTACCAACCTCTCTGGAATATCTGTGCAAATTGAAGAAGATGGATCTGTCAGTTAATAACATTGAGCAAGACATATCAGAAATCATACAGAGTTTGTCTAGATGTTGCTTGGGTTCCTTAGAGTCATTGGATATGACCATTAACCATCTTTTTGGCCATTTAACTGATTAACTTCGGCAGTTTAAAAATCTATCTCTCTTGTCCCTTGCTCAAAACAAAATTTCTGGTCGCATTCCTTCATCGATAGGGGACTTATCATCTTTAAAATTCTTTTATATTTCAGAAAATCAATTAAATGGTCAAATTCCATTGTCTATAGGAGAGCTGTCATCTTTGAAGTCATTTGAGGTTTCAGAAAATCAATTAAATGGTTCTTTTCCTCTATGTTTTGGACAATTGGAAAGTTTGGAAACTCTGGCTTTTCGGTATAATCTATTTGAAGGAGTTGTATTAGAAACCCATTTTTCTAATCTCACCAGATTGACAACTCTAGCAGCGTCACACAATAGGCTTAGATTTGAACCAAACTCAAGTTGGATTTCCCCATTTCAATGTGAAAGTATTGAATTGGGTGACTGGCATCTTGGCCCAAAGTTTCCCCGGTGGTTAAAATTTCAAAAGAAATTGTCTTCTTTGGATATCTCCTATGCAGGAATTTCAGATGTCATGCCCACTTGGTTTTTGAACCTTGCCACTCAATTTGAATATTTAAATCTTTCCTATAATCAACTTACTGGAGGGTTTTCATATTTGAATGTAACAAACTCTATTGACTTGAGTTCAAACCGCTTTACAGGTCCATTGCCAAGAGTACCCTCAAGTTTAAGATTTTTATTTTTGTCAAATAATTCATTTTCAGGATCCCTTTCTGAATTAGTTGCAATCCATCATTAAGAGGGATGGTAACTCTTTACATTGATACAAATCTACTCATTGGAGAAATTCCATATTATTGGAATCATTGGGAAATTTTAGCTTATTTAAATTTAGGAAACAACAATTTGACAGGGAAAATCCCACCTACTTTGGGATATACATCTCTTTTTTTGATAAACCTTCGAAATAATAGCATGTTTGGATGATTACCCTACACATTGCGAAATTCTTGGAGTTTAGTTATGCTTGATCTTAGTGAAAATCATTTTAGTGGAAGTGTACCAGCATGGATTGGTGATAAGCTCTCGAAACTTGTGGTTCTAAGCCTTCGATCAAATAACTTTGATGGTCATATTCCTCACAAAATTTGTGATCTTCAATTTCTTCAAAACTTGGACCTTGCCAACAACAACATTTCAGGAGTTATTCCAAAATGTTTCAATAATTTAAGTGCAATGGCCACAAAAAACAAACCAATAATGAAGTTTCTGCACCGTTAGTCATTGATTTCCCATTTTATTTTAAAGCATTATTAGTGTTGAAAGGATGAGAGGATGAATATGGTAGCACGCTAGGACTTGTTATCAACATGGACCTTTAAGTTAACAGTCTCACAGGAGAGATCCCCAAAGAAATTGGTAGTCTCGTTGGACTATTGTCTTTAAATTTTTCAGGGAATCTCCTAACAGGAAATATACCAGACAACATTGGCAACATGAAGTGGATGGAATCTCTTGATTTGTCGATGAATCGATTGAATGGTGAAATCCCTCCAAGTTTCTCCAAATTGAATTTCTTGAACCACTTCAACGTGTCCTACAACAACTTAACAAGACAATCCCAACAAGCACTCAGCTTCAAAGCTTTGAAAACCTGTCTTACGTGGGAAATCATCTTTGTGGACCTCCTTTCACTAAAAACTGCAGTACAAAAGGTTTTTCAACTGATGTTGTGAATAATGGAAGTAGCAGTGAAGGAAGTAAAGTGAACTGGCTATATGTCAGCATAGTTCTTGGCTTTGTAATGGGATTTTGGGGTGTAGTGGCTCCCTTGTTTTTCATTAGGTCTTGGAGGATTGCATTCTATCGAAAGCTGGACCATATTTGTGGTAAACTATATGTGTTTTGGGCTACTATGGGTATGTAGTTTGAAGGGGGGGGGGGGGCATGTATAATTGATGCATTTGAACTAGGTGTGCTATACATGATTGTTTGGTGCTTAAAGATTAGTGTTAACGTCTGTCCTTTAATTGGACTCATCGATGTGCCAACAAGGCGGCCCACTTGCTTGCGTGAGCGGCTTTGTTATATGCAAACCATACGGAATGTGATACTTTTCCTTTTGCATCTTCTTTGAAGAATGTTGAAACCATGTTTTATATTGATATGAATGAGGATTCCAGACAAAAGGTTCGGGTGTATGGGGTGAGCCTGTTGGATCGGGTTTAGTAGTTCGTCTCCTCTTTGTGTTTGCTTTTGTTTTTGCAACTTAATCTTTAATGAATTTCTTCTCTAACAAAATTAGTAATTTTAGACAAGCATAAAAGTATAGGGGTAAACTACACCTAAGATAATTCTAAAATATGGTTTGTCTTATTTTGGTTACTCTAAATATTTTTCTTAATTTAGTCATTCTAATTAATATAATTGTTTGAATTAGTTACTGCCGTTAAACATTTCATTAATCCAACAACGGATTGTTGATGTGGCATATGAGTCAATTTAATGATGACATGTGGTACTTTCTTTTGACTTTTGACAAAAACTTAAGAACCTCTCTATAATTAATCCAAAACACTTTTTTACCTTTTTGTTCTCCATGCAACTCAAAAAGGAAAAATCAGAACAGGGCATCTCAAATCTACATGCCCTTCACTAGTTTCTCAACAATGTATTTAAGGCAACTATCAAGGATAACCCACCAGACGTACATACACAAATAGTTAAAGAAGAGTGAACATATATAAATAAGAATGGATCTATGGCATGGATAGGAAAAGGGTAAAAGCTTCAACCTTTATAATTCGTTATATGCAGGCAATTTGAAATTTCAGGAGCTTTTAAAGAAGGCAATAGATTCTCTGTTTAGGATATTTTCTTTGCTTTCAAATTGCTTTGAATGTAAATCAGTTAAATTATAAATTCTCCTTTTTTTAAAAAAATAATGACGCTTATGAAAGGTGTAAATAGCTCAAATACAGTTACCATTTATAGAGAATCAATATAAGAGTTCTGTTCATCTAATTAAATAATGATAATTAAATGAAAAATACAGCTTCCACTCTGCTAAGAGGTGGTGGTACACCTTAGGGGTTGCTGGTTTCCCTCTCATTTACCTGCCACTTCTCTTCTTCCCTTCCATTAACAAGCAATCCCGAAGCTCCTCCAACAACATAACCATTATGTGGTCTACTTTTCCCTCGGTTGTCTGCTAGCCATTGATAACTTCATGTATACAGTAGGCGTTAAACCACTTTCCATTTCAACATATTCCCTCCTTTGTGCAAGCCAATTGGTATTCGACGCCATCTTTTCAGTGGTTATCAACTCCGAAAAGCTCGGTATCCTAACGCTTAAGTCAATCCTCTTCATGTACCATATCAGCTTCAATGGTTGCAATTCATCCCGACAGTTCAGAGACCAAAGAGATGAGAAAAATTTAGTAGGAAAGAATGAACACACCATTGGGTTTATATCAACAGTTGGTGCTTCAGCAGGCTATGCTTTATTGCAGTCTAACACAATTCTCATTTGACAAAATAGTCAAAAAGAAGACATTTAGTGTTGTGTTTGAAATGCAGATTTACAATAATCAAAAAAGACATTTAGTGTTGTGTTTGAAATGCAGATTTACACTTAATTGGTTTCGAGTTTCGTTTGCTTGTTGGGATTGTTTTCAAGTGTGAATTTAATGGATTTAAAGTCCAAAATGGAGAAATTTGATAAAGGGAAGGTGAATTATGTAGTGAGTTTGATTGGAACAGATTTGGCATGGCAGATTTGTACAGCGTGGGAGTAGTGGGATTGATGTATTTGGTGTCATCTTTGTTCTCAAATGTTGTGAGTATGCTTAGTTTGCCATTTGTTCTAGTTGTTGGTGTTCTGTTTTGTAAGGAGAAAATGGATGCAAATAAGGTATTTGCAATGTTGTTCACTCTTGGGGGATTTGCTTCTTATATCTACCAACAATATCTTGACGAAAACAAGTCATAGGAATTGGCCATATTTTTCACTATTTAGGGCTTTGGTTCTTATCCAGGAATCCAAGGGATCAAAGATTCTTATAGCATATATAAGCTTATGTGCATATGTACATGTCTACCATATGTGTTGTATGAATAAACAGTAAAATTTTTTTGTTAAGGAAACCAAAACGTTTCCTCTCTCCTTTCATCGGCTATTTCGTCCAAATTATAGATAAATACGAGTGCCATTGTCTAGATCTGATTTTAAGCCCCTTCCATTGAGACAAGAAAGTTACAAGGATTCAAATCTTATCTTAAACATTATTTAAGTAATAACTAAGCATTAAAATGAAAAGAAATGGTATATATTACCGGTTATTCCACGTATGTAGTTTTAATCCATTACTTCAAAGGGAAGATGAGAAAGAGATTCTTTGGTGGTATTCAATCAATGCCTTAGCAAATGGCAAAGACCATGATTTAGGCAATTCAGGGTTGTTCAACCATTTGCTTTTGTTGGTTAGTAAGAAAATGTTCCAATTCAGAAAGGGGGTGAATTAAAAAAAAAAAAAAGGAAAAAAAAGCAGGAGTAGGAATTTAATTATAATTTTTTTCTAGATTAAAATATAAGTTTATTATGAATTAATTTATAATTTTATCATTTTTAAAGGGATTAAGCAGACATTATTTAATTTTTATGGGGGCTAAAGTGCAATTTTATTATATATTAATTTATAATTTCTTTATTTATAAGAGGATTGAATTGAATTTTTTTTTTATTTTGGAGATGAAATTATAATTTCACTATATATTAACTTATAGTTTTTGTATTTATAAAAAACTAAATTAAAAATTTTCAACTTTGGGAGGACAAAACCCTGTCAGTGCCCTCTTGATTCCCTACAAACTTCTAAAATTGATTTTTTTATGCAATAAGAAAAATGATTGATACAGAATTCGACTGTTTTAACAAATTATTACATGTCTTCAATTAGATTCTTCATACATGGATATAATTGGGAGTGTGGATTTGGTTAATATATCAGAGAATATAATTAATGTTGTGGCTGAATCTATTGCTAAAGCATTGGGTGAAGATTTGTTTACTGTCATGTGTTTTGCTATGATGTTGGATCATGTTTTGTCCTATATTACTCTGATATTCAATATATATATTTTCATTTAAAATAATATAAATAGCCACTTCACTTGAAGTAGGTCACCATATCAATGTCATTAGCCATATCAATTATTTTTTTATTGAACTATTTGATTTTTAAAGAAACATTACTATGAACAACAAATTAAAGGCCGCAATTCTTTGCAACCTTATGTTTGCGCTGCTATTTGCAATTTTTGGGCTATTTTATCGATCAATATAATACAAAATTCTTATAGCATTAGACCCACACCAAGTCATGTAGTTCCATCACATAACCAATTTTGACCCTGAGCTTAATTCCAACCATTCGCCCCAAATGTGCGCATGTTATCATCAAGTAAAATAAACTTGTAATTATCTCCCGTGGATATATCATATGCGGACAGTTTTGACATAAGTTTTCTTTCGGATTTATACGTGAGGATTAACCTTAGCAGCCTCACTTTTGCAGATAATTTGTTGTGAATTCTTGATTTATGGACTTGATACCGCGCCTTGCGAACATGGACATGTGGGATCATGTTTCAGCGGGCGTGTGTAATTAAAGAAACAATCATTAAATCTGTCGGGGAATTTCCTAGTAGGAAATATACCAAACAACATTGGCAAAATGGTGTTAGATGGAATCTCTTGATTTGTCGTGAAATCCTTCCAAGTTTTCCCAATTTAAATTTCTTAAATCACTTCAATGTATCCTACGATAATTTGACAGGACAAATCCCAACCAACACTCAACTTCAAAGCTTTGAAAACTTGTCTTGCATGGACAATCATCTTCGCAGGCCTCCTCTGTTAAGCTTTGGCCTGCATTGCAACATGAGACCAGCAATAGTTCAGCTCGACACCAGCAACAGCAAAGCAGTTTGAAGTGCAGCATTGGAGCTGAAACGAATGCAACAGTTGTTTTGGTTATTTTGTTTCCATGTAACTTTGCTTAGTTTACTTGTAACTTGTTCAACAAAGTTAGTAGGATTAGTTTATGATGTAACCGCTGTGTGTAACTTAAGTTTGCATCACTCTTGTATTAGTGGGGGCAGTTAAGCCATTAGGTAACTGTCAAATTAACTTTGTAACTCTCGTATATTTCAATTTTTGAATGAAAATCAGATTGAATTCTTCAGTTACAATTCTTGCCATTGTTTTCTTTCTGTTATTGCTTCGATTTCTTTGCTTTGGTTTTGCTGTTCTTTGATTTGTTTACTGCTTAAGTTCCAACATCCTCTCATTAAAACCTGAAGCACAAAAGGTATTCCAACTGATGTTGCAAATAATGGAAGTAGCAGTGAAGGAAGTAAAGTGAATTGGCTTTATGTTAGCATAGTTCTTGGCTTTGGAATAGGGTTTTGTGGTATGATTCCCTTGTTTTTCATCACTATTGAAAGTTGGACCATGTTAGTCGAAAGCTGTATATGTCTTGGGCTACAATGGATATGTAGTTTGATGAAAAATACATGTATAATTAAGGTTTGTGTGTATGTAATTGATTATATAAGATTCAGATCTCAGATCTATTAAATGTCTCATTTTAAAAGGGATTATATGAACTTTAATATTCTTTACTAGTTCATGTTTTCCCTTTTGCAATGGCATTTGAGGTTGATATAATTTACTCAAGTTTGGATCGAAGTATGTTTTGATTATGTATTAATATGTTTTGTCGTATTTCAAAATGTTTTTCAACAAAAAAATGTTAAAAAACAGTCTAAAGTGTTTGATAAATTCCTTCAGTTGATTAGCATAATAATTGAGTAGACGCGGCAGCCATAGATCTGGTCTTCTTTCTCCTTGATCCTTCAAATTAGGAGTAACAAAAATAGTAGTAAATAGGATTAGGCTTCTTTTTCTTTCTGTCATTTTCTAACTGTTGCCAATGGATCTCAACAAAAGAAGAGTTCAGCTGTTGCTCTTCTTTCTTGGACTCACCCTTCTCAGTAAGACTGGAAACAACCTCAAAACGTCCTCCTTTTTGCATTTGGTCTGGAAAATAAAAGCTGTAAATGTTGCATTTCGGTTTCCCTCTTCTTTGTTAGCTTTTATGGATCAAATTAGTATCTCTCATTAGAGTTATTTCAAAATTTTTTATTTTGAAGTATTAGTTCAACACATTCAAACATGAGAATGAGAATATAATCCTTTAAAAAATATATAAAATAATTTATAAAAATTTTAATATACTCATATCAAATACATACTCATATTTGAAATTGAGGTTGTCAAAATTCCATTAAGTGGCCGTGATTCCATCCACCTCGGCCATACAAAGATGGCTTTTTGTTTTAAAAATTGAGTTTGGAGCTAATTGGATAGAGTTTTTCATTAAAATTTTTAGAGTCAAATCTCTATCTAGTCCAAATATATTTATTATAATGTCACATTTTAATTTTGTAAATAAAATTGGGATTCATTTTGCTAAAGTAATCTAATAAAAAACATTATGTAAAATTTCATATGAACGGTCATGAGATTAAATAAATATTTTAAGGGTTATAGTTGAAATAAAAAGGTTTGAGTTTGAGTGAATATATATACTTAAAAATCAAGTCGAAGCATCATGAGCCAACAAAAACCACTCATTTTACTTCGTTGTCATCCTTATTTAAAATTCACCTTATCTAGTTTTTTTTACATAGCTTTTATGTGCATATTTTGCTCAATTTTAGTTATGTATGTATGTAGTTCAAAGTATCATGGAGGCTCTTGCATTATAAGTCAATTACATTTTGCTCCTCTACTTAAAAAATAGGTAAATTAATCTTTATACGATAGATCAAAAAGCAAATTATTCATTTTGTTAAAAATTTCCATTTTTATTTTTAAAAACTGGTTCTTAAACGTCAACATAAGATACACAAACCACACATTATGAAGCTAAAATTACGAGAATCTCTATTGTAAGAAGTTTATTTTTCGTTGTCTTTCTTGCTTTTCTGAGTATCGAATAAGTCTTTTTAGTGATGTATATAATTTATTTTTTTCTATTTCAATCGCCAATCTTTCCATGAAAATTTTCTGAGTTAAATTTATATTTCTAAAAAGAAGCATGGATTGCACTAAATTCTCGGGAGCCTTCATATGTTATTTGTTTATTTATCGATAAATTTTGATTTAATGTGTAATTGTATACATGAACTTTAATTTGATGCAATTATACTCGTGAAACTCTAATTGTGGTTCAATTATATACTTGAAACTTTAATTTTGATTTAACCATACACATTTAAAGAAATAAATAAATCAATGTATTTTTATATTGGATAAATATAATTATTTATATATGCAATATAAAAACATAAAATGATGTTATCAATAATTGTGTTAACAATTTACAAGAATTGGATCAAATCAAAATTTCATGTATAAAATTATACAAAATCAAAATTCAAGTATACAATTGCACATTAAACTATAGTTCATATATAGTTTTAAAATTTATCCCAAAAATAATTTATACCAATGAAGAGTTACATGAATTTTTTTTAGGATAACATATATTGAAGGGAAATGTTAACCCTTTTTTCCGGATTCAAATGAAAATGCATTTTATGTAAAATAATTTAAGATAACATTATAAGAAGTATTCATATTGAATAAAATATCTATATGTCTAAACTGCTGACATATGGCTCTCTGATCACCTTGTTTCCTTTCAGTTTTTTCATTCAATGAAATGATTAAATTGAATTTTTAGTCTCTCTGATATGCTTACTATATAAAGGAAGGTCGTCAAGTAGTTCTTTCACTCATGCTTCCTTTCTATTTTGTTTTACAGTCAATTGAGGTTGTGGGTTTTTTTTTTTTTTTTACAAATAATTACTTTGATTTTTTTTTTGACAGAAAGACTACTTAAACTAGTTACAAAATTTAAACCAAACCCTAGTAGGGAGGCCTCATACAAGCATATGTACAAGGCCAAATTTACCGGGCCCAATAACATTCCAAATTACAAAAAAAAAAAAAAATCAAGCTCAAAAATAATTAAAATTACAACCCAAAAAATACAGCCCAAACCCAATGAAAAACTAGAATTTCAGAACCCTAGTCCCTCCCATGTGCACCGTACGCTTCTGCCGTACCCACTCCTTTGCTGTGCCACCTGCTCTGCCTGATATCGCCGCACCTACTCCTGCAAAAACAGAAGCCAAACAGAGAGAAACAACAAAGAACAAAAATAAAAACAATGTATTACTTTCGGCTATTAAAAGCCAAAATTTTTGTAATATACAGGGGGCCGAACTTCATCACTGTAATTGGTGGGGTTTGATTTTATTTGCTCTTTTTTTTTCTTTTCAAAAGAACAAATGAGAAATAAAAAGCAATCAGATTTCTCTGTTTTTTTCTTGTGTTTATTTGTTTACTTCTATTTTAATAATCTTACGAAAATAAAAACAAAAAGGGTTACATTTACCTGTTTTAGATCGACGGCCAAAGAGAGAACCGAAAGGTTTTTACCCCTTTCGGCCCGATTTACTGATATCCCGATGTTTCTAACTCCACAACGAGACTCCTCATGAAAGGGCGTTTAAAAGGGGTACTTTTGGGCTTCGTCGACCGCCGCATACGGCGGCATCGGTGGCAATGCCTTTCTCTTGGGCTTATCGCAGTTTTGCCTATTGAAGACAAAATTCTTTCTTTCTGAGTTTTTTGAATCTAATTTGATTGAAGAGGAATGTTCAAAGTTATCCATCATGGTCAAATGTGCCAAAAGCAAATTATACAAGCAAAAAAGTTCGCCCTAGATGATTCCATGAGAGAGACCTGGTATTAAAGAAGATCATTCCCTTACAAAAAGAACTTCATGCTAAGCTGGGAAGGACCATATGTAAAAGACCTTATCTGGGTAAATCGTCGATCTTGATCGGAAAGGATAACAAGGACATGCCTAATCATATGAGTTCAGATTCAATAAAAAATATTTAAAAAAAGAAAAAAGAAAAAAGAAGGAAAAAGAAAAAAAAGAAAGAAGAAAAGAAAAGAAAAAGAAAAAAGAGAGGCCAAGGTGAAAACTCGTAAAGGGCACCTTGAGACCAAAGGGATTTGAGTTGAAAACTTGAAAAGGGCGGCTCAAATTTTGATCAAAATGGGACATGAGGTGATCGGAGCAGCTCAAATTTTGATCAGATTGGGGGCATATGGTGATCTTGCTATACCTGAATCAACAGGAAAGTGTAGGCGACATCTTGGGGCATCGACAAAGTTCTGTAGATGTCCTAAACACATGTCAAACAAAGAAAGGTCTTCAGAAAGTTTGTACAGAGAAGTTCAAACTGTGATATCTGGGGCACCGAATCTTCATACTATTTATATATTGAATTTGTTGTTCTTAGAATACTTCTTTCTTTTTCAAGATATGTGTTCCAATCAATTCCTCTTATTCTGGCTTTCATTGATAACTTATTTCGAGCTATGCTCCCGAATCAATTCTATTTTATCCATCGTTATGATCTTTTACAAGCATGTTGCATTGGAATAATGATTAATGGACTAATAATACTTTCACAATGGAAGTTTTGCATATTACTTTAGAAGTTTTTAAATAATATAGGAACTTGAAACAGTATTGTTTAGAAAACACCAAGTTTAAAAGGTGAAATATCTAAGAAGGAAGAGTCTAAATTAAGACTATCCTTTCAGATTTTGTTGTCCAAACATTGATTGAGCAAAATGACAAGATGTCGTGTTGATGACAAATCTTCAATAAACAAACAAGTAATGATCACTGAGTGATAAGAAGAGGAAGTTCTGCAATTGTGTATAAACATTTGGTACGGCACCATGGGAACGGTAAGGCCAAAGAGATTTAGATCCTGTACCCCTGAATTATAGTAGGAGAGATTTGAGAAAGAGCTAGATCTTATACTCAGTGGGAGAAAGATGGTTCAAATTTTATGTCCCAAAATTACAATGGATTGAACCTTGAAGATTACAGTGGAGGCAATCCGGTTAAGTAAGATATGAGCATTACCAACTGGACAAGATAGCATTCTAACGTGTTGGCAATAAAGCCTTATTTAACAATGAGCAATAACAACTCAAACATTGAGGGATCATTTTCATGACATTTTGCATCCATGCATACATATTTAGTTAGGATATTTTGATTCATTTCGATCATAATATTCTAATCACTAGGCATAAATAGTTTATAAAATAGATTATATAGGTCATATTCCCCAGAGAACAGATCAATGAGGATAGCAGATCTTGCCTTCCTACACTGACAACGAAGCAGATCGAAGACGCCAGCCTTACCTTCCTATACTAACAACGAAGCAGACTGAAGATAACAAATCTTGCCTTCTTATACTGACAGCGAAGCAGATCGATGACACCAACCTTGCCTTCTTATACAGATAGCGGAGCAGACTGAAGATAGAAGATCTTGCCCTCCTGTACTGACAGCGAACCAGATCGAAGACACCAGCTTTGCCTTTTTGTATTGACAGCGGAGCAGACTGAAGATAGCAGATCTTGCCTTCCTATACTGACAGCAAAGTAAATCAAAGACACCAGCCTTACCTTCCTGTACTGACAGCGAAGCAGAGTGAAGATAGCAGATCTTACCTTCCTGCATTGACAGCGAAGCAGATCGAAAACACCAGCCTTGCCTTCCTGTACTGACAGCGGAGCAGACTGAAGATAGCAGATTTTACCTTCCTGTACTGACAGCAGAGCAGACTGAAGATAGCAAATCTTGCCTTCCTATACTAACAGCGAAGCAGATCGATGACACCATAGTTTGTAGCAGAGTAGGTTGAAGCTGCAACAGCGAATCTTACTTCCTTGGCATTGTAGTGGAACAGATTGAAGCTACAACAAAAATCTTGCTTCCCCAACATTGCAGTTAAAAAGATTGAAGCCACAACGGTGAATCTTACTTCCCTGGCGGTGCAGTGGAACATATTGAAGCTACAACGGCGAATCTTACTTCTCCAACATTGTAATTAAAAGATTAAAGCCACAACGGTGAATCTTACTTCTCTGGCGGTGTAATGGAATAGATTGAAGCTACAATAGCGAATCTTGCTTCCCCGATATTGCAGTTAAAAAGATTGAAGCCACAACGGTGAATCTTACTTCCCTGACAGTGCAGTGGAATAGATTGAAGCTACAAAGGCGAATCTTACTTCCCCGACATTACAATTAAAAGGATTGAAGCCACAACGGTGAATCTTACTTCCCTGGCGGTGTAGTGGAACAGATTGAAGCTACAATGGTAAATCTTGCTTCCCCGACATTGCAGTTAAAAAGATTGAAGCCACAACGGCAAATCTTACTTCCCTGGCGGTGCAGTGGAACAGATTGAAGCTATAATGGTGAATCTTGCTTCCCCGACATTGTAATTAAAAGGATTGAAGCTACAACGGTGAATCTTACTTCCTTGGAGATGCAGTGGAACAGATTGAAGCTACAACAGCGAATCTTACTTCCTCGACATTGCAGTTAATTAGACTGAAGATTACAAATCTTATCTCTCTGAAGTTGCAGTAGAACAGATTAAAGCTATAAATAGCAGATCTTATCTCTCTGAAGTTGCAGTGGAGCAGGTTAAAAATAAATCAATCTTATCTCCCTAAAGTTGTAGTGGAGTAGATTGAAGTTACTAGTCCTATCTCTCTGAAGTTGCAGTGGAGTGGATTAAAATGATGGATCTTATTCTCTGAAGTTGCAGTAGAGTAGATCGCATCAGACTTTATGCAGCAAAGCAAGTTGAAGCTACAAGTCTTATCTCACTGAGGTTGCAGTAGAGTAGACTAAAGATAGTAGATCTTATCTCTTTGAAGTTGCAGTAGAGCAGAACACACCATAACAAGTCTTATCTCCCTGAAGTTGCAGTGGAGCAGGTTGAAGATAGCTCAAACCTTATCACCCTGAAGTTGCAGTGAAGTAGGTTGAAGCAAAAGTCTTATCTTCCTGATGTTGCAGTGGAGCAGACTAAAACTGCGAATCTCATCCCCTTGAAGTTGCTGCGAAGAAGATTGAAGCTATAAGTCAGATCTCTCTGAAGTGTAGTGTAGCGGATCGAAGCAACAAGACACAGTGGACGCGATAAGGCTATTTGAAGAAGAAAGGCACCAAGAAGTCAAGACTCGGCGAGACCAGACAAATTTTGTCTTTCTTGGTCTTTGCTCTGTTCTCGTTACAAGACAACAAGCAAAGAGGGGCAGCTATACAAGCCCAAATTTGTTCGGGCCCAATAACATTCCAAATTACAAAAAAAAATCAAGCCCAAAAATAATTAAAATTACAACCCAAAAAATACAGCCCAAACCCAATGAAAAACTAGGGTTTCAAAACCCTAGTCCCTCCCATGTGCGTCGTATGCTTCTGTCGTACCCACTCCTTTGCTGCGCCACCTGCTCTACCTGATATCATCGCACCTACTCCTGTAAAAACAGAAGCCAAATAGAGAGAAACAACAAAGAACAAAAATAAAAAACAATGTATTACTTTCGGCTATAAAAAGCCAAAATTTTTGTAATACACGGGGGGCCAAACTTTATCACTGTAATTAGGGGGTTTGATTTTATTTTCTCTTTTTTTTCTTTTCAAAAAAACGAATGAGAAATAAAAAGCAATCAGATTTCTAAGGTTTTTTTCTTGTGTTTATTTGTTTACTTCTTTTTTAATAATCTTACAAAAATAAAAACAAAAAAGGGTTAGATTTACTTGTTTTAGATCGACGGCCAAAGAGAGAACCGGAAGGTTTTTACCCCTTTTGGCCCGATTTGCTGATATCCCGGTGTTTCTAACTCCAGAACGAGACACCTCATGAAAGGGCGTTTAAAAGGGGTACTTTTGGGCTTCGTCGACCACCGCATACAATGGCGCTGGTGCCGACGACCGGCGGCCGACGTGGTGGCTGACGGTCAGACTCTGGCCAGTTTCTGGGAGAGGAGAGAGAGCTTTTGAGGTTTTTTTTTTTCTAAATGGGCTGAAGTGATTTTTTTGAAAAAAATTTGACTTTTATAGGCAAATGAAATGACGCCATTTTGGCCTAGCTCTAAAACGCCCAAAACGATGTCATTTTGAGGTACCCGATCCAGCCGACCCGACCCGCTAGCAGGATCCGCGTGTTTTTGCTTCAGTGGGATAATTTCGTGTGCGGTCCTTCCGCTTTTGCAATGCCCTGCAATTTGACCCTTTTTCCTTCTTTTCCTTTATTTTAATTTAGCCGCATAATTTTAGTTTTGTTTCATTTTAGTCCTACTCAAAGTGATGTGTTTTGGAGGGCGGGTTATTTACTGTTTTGGTCCCCCTTCCTTTCACGCGCGTCACAAATTAATCCTTTGCCTTATTTTATTTTTGATTTCTCCCTGGGATTTTGTTTTATTTTTAATTTAGTCCCGTTATTATTATTATTTTTTTATTATTATCAAACTAATTAGTTTTATCATTATTATATTTATTATTATTATTATTATCATTATTATTGTATTTATTATTATTACTTACCTTACTATTATTACTTTTATTTACCCATTTATACCCTTTTAGATTTTGTTATATATATATATATACATACTTACATATTTTTGATACTTTATAATTTATATACATACATACATACATACATACATACATACATACATACATACATACATACATACATACATACATTTTTATAATATATATATACATATGCACGTACATATTTTTATAACTCATTTATATATATATACATACTTTTTATAATATATATATATACACACACCTATTTTAATTCATACACATATATGTCCATACACTTACAAATTTTTTATAATTTCAAATACATACATATACATTTTTTTTATATATTCCTTTTTTGTTTCTTCTATAATTTTGTTGTTACACGCAATATTTGCTTTCTATCTCATACTCGTTTTATTTGAAATCTTATTTTCTTATTACCTAGTATAATTAATTTGACTTTTATTTATATTTTATTTGCTGTTGCTCATATTATTTTTACTTGAATATCATAAATTGTTATTCCGTCATATATAATTTTTACCCAATTTCGTAAAAAGAGAAAATTTTGAAAATAAAGGTAATACTTGATATTTGGGATCTTCGAGAGGATCGAGCCCTAACATATTGGGTTCTAATTTTCTTCGTTGAATCTAAATAATCGAGAATACTCTTTAATCAAAAAACATAAATAAAAAGCTCATTATCGGGAATTCGATACATTGTGTCCTAACGCATTGGATATGACATGTTGTTTTCTCAAGATGAGGATTTTTTAAAAAAAATAATAAGGCAATATTTTGCGTTTGGAAATTCAAGAAAACGTACCCTAATGTGCTGGGTTTCGATTTTTTCATTCGACCAAATAGCCAAATATCCTATTAAAATTTCAAAGGCAATATTTTACGTTCGAAAATTCGAGAAAACGTGCCCTAATGTGCTCGGTTTCGATTTTTCTCATTTGACCAAATAGCCAAATATCCTCTTAAATCTCAATCCATGTCATTCGAGTTTTTTTAAGGATCGTACTTTAAGTCTCTTTAAAGTTTTTAATTTTCGACATTAAGACATTAACTAATCAACTAGGTACCAATTTTTGGGCATTACGAGGGTGCTAATCCTTTCTCATACATAACCGACTGTCGAACCCATTTTTCTGAATTTCGTGGACCAAAATCGTTGTTTTAATAAAATCAAATCGTTTATTAAAAACAACCACTTTTCAATGTGATCCGATCACATCTTATCAAAAAGGATTGGTGGCGACTCCCGTTTTTGTTTTTGTTTTTAAAATCCAAGTCGACCCCGTTTTATCAAAAAAATGGTGTCAACAGCATAAATCATACAATTTATAGTAAGTTAGTTTAACTAATCTATCAGTATCCTGGTTATCATCTCTGAAGATGTGCCAAACATGCTAGTGCTCAAATCGTAACAGCAGTTGATAGATTATCTTAGTCAAGGTAGAATTAGAATGTTGTCATAGCCATGATCACATAAGAAAGTCAAACCATTCAAGATGCCCACAATTCGACATCGGAAATGGAACAATTCCCCAAAAATTTATTAGAGCCCAAAATCCACTTTAACAGGGTATGAAAAACTTGATGGTGTAATAAATATCACTAAACATGGCACTCATAAATGTTAGGATACCCCCTCCAAATAAAACGTATTATAGAAGGTAACTTGATATTTAGTCTTCATGGTCTTGTGTCTATTGATCTTAGAGTCAATCATTTGAAAGCCCCAAATCCAGATTACTTTAGGAATATCTCGTTTCTTGAAGTTCTTGACCTTAGCTCCAATCCTCTCAATCCATCCATTCCCATCTTCGACTCCTTGGTCTTCACTATAACAATTTACAAGATAATATTTGAAGTGCCATTGGAAACTTGAGCTTTGTTATTCATCTTGATATTTCGAAGAAAAAAATTGATTAAGACATATCAGAAATCCTGCAGAGTTTGTCTAGATGTTGTTTAGATTGCTTAATGTCGATGAGTACATAGATAATCATCTTTCTGGCCATTTAATTGACCAACTTGGGCAATTTAAAAATCTAGCTTTCCTTTATTCAAAAATATATATATAGCTTTCCTGTCCAATTCTATTGTCTATAGGGGAGTAATCATCTTTGAAGTTCTTTGATGTTTTAAAAAATCAATTAAGTGGTACTTTTTCCATTTGGGCATAATCTGTTAAAAGGAGTTGTTTTAGAAGCCTACTTTTCTAATCTGACGAATTTTGTAACATTGAAGGCATCCAAAACACATGTTTGAGATTTCAACCAAACTTAAGTTGGATTCCCTTGTTTCAATATGGAATTATTTAATTGAGCCAATGGTATCTTGTCTTGAAGTTTCCTTACTGGGGGGATTTCCACCCTTTCTGAATTGGTTTGTAACTCATTAGGAGATCGACAAATGACAGCTTTTTACATTGATAGAAATCTCCTCTTTGGAAAAATTCCAAATTGATGGAATCTTCCATTTTTTAGAATAGAAAATCCCACCTTATCTGGGATATGCAAAACTTCTAAGGCTAAACCTTCAAAACAATAGCATGTTTGGAAAATTACCATCCACATTGCAATATTTTCAAGTTTGGTCATTCTTGATTTCAATGAAAATCATTTCAGTGGTGACAAGCTCTCAAGACACTAGACTTGTGGTTTGAAGCCTACGATTAAATAAACTTGATGGCCTCATAAAATTTGTGCTCTTCAAAATCTTCAAAACTTAGACCTTTCCCATAACAAGATTTCAAGAGATATTTCGAAATGTTTCACTAATTCAAGTGCAATGGCCACAAAAATTAAGAATGATGCTGCGTGGTGGTCCTGCAATTTCATCTGATTGCCTCTTACTTTTGAGTGCATTATTGGTGCAAAAAGGATGAGAGGATGAATACAATAACACATCAAGACTTGTTACCAACATAAACATTTCAGCTACTACTCTCACAAGAGAGATCCCAAAAAATTGGAAGTCTCGTTGGACTACTATCATTAAATTTATCAAGGAATCTCTTAACAGAAAATATACCAAACAACATTGGCAACATTTTAAATAAAAAAATAGAAAACCTGATTTTGCGCAAAACAAGAACGAAATTCACAACTTTCAGATAAAAAGTTAACATTATAATGATAAAAATAAAATTAGTAAAATTTTCCATCTTATAAAAGCTGTAACGCCCCACAAATGAATATTTTATTTTTGTAAAAATATGACACAAATATCTGTCTGCTTCAGTGGTTAAGTGTTCTAGATGTGTGTATAAGGTCCCAAGTTTAAGCCCATGCCTTCGGCAAAATTTTGGAATTTTTCTGAATAAAGCCTCACTCTTATTCAGTAGGCTTGTATTTGTTTGGTTGTAAGAATATAATGGAATGGGCATGTTGGTTTGGTAGTTAGGTAGAGTGCTAATATGCTAGTGGCCTTGAGTTTGAATCTCTGTGTATGCAAGGGAGCTATTTTTTTGTTATCTATGTCGTGTGGGAGTTTGAAGGGAAGTAAAATACTGAAGTTTTTGAGTGAAGTTTGAATTTGGTTGTTGAGGGAATGTGGTGGACGATTTTTAGGGAGTTTGAGAGATAGTGAGAGTGTGGTGGACTATTTTTAGGATAAAAATAAGGGATTAAGGGTGGTTATTGGATATTCTGTCAGTCTTTTCTTTTTATTTTTTCCCTAAAAAAAATTTGCATGTTTTCCCTTCCATTCCCCCTACCGAATTCTCCTCTGCCATTTTTCTTTCTTTCTGTGTTAGCAAATCCCTTTTTCTTCCTTCTATTGTTTTGACCAAGACATGTCTCCTTGTTCGGGATTCCGTTTGATCGTTGCGTTTCTCCCCGTTTGGAAAGTGGCTTAAGTTATTGTAGTTTTGGCATTAGATTACCGACTGAAGGTTTTGATTTTTTGTTTTAGACAGCAGACAATCAAGAAGAACAAAGTCTTCCTTGTGTCACCTTGTAATTGAAATCACTAAGGGTGTTGGGGTAAACATTGGTCACTTGATTAGCGCTATGGTCGTTCATATTTTCATTTTAAAAACTCGTTTAAAATCTAACTCTATGTTTACAAATGTCAATTCTAGGTTCTAAGTGTCTTGAGAGTGTCTACACACCAAACTGAAATCAGGTGTGTACCCGAAACGCAAAAAAAGGGATTCAGCGAAAAGCTGAAATTGCTTGCTGTTTGAACAGCAGCAGTAGGCTAACTCTGAAAAATCACCATAAATTGTGGAAATCGAATTAGAGGATGAAAAAATATGTAATTAAATCTTATTGAGTCTAGTTTCTTACAGAAGAAATTGTGTAAGTAATGGAATTGTAAATCATGAGATATAATAAATTTTGTGAGACAAGGTCAGAATGAATTTGGGTTCCCCTGTTATGATTTTGAAAAATCATCAAAAATTGGAGAAAAATAATTAGGGGTTAAAATTTACATGTTTAAATTATTAATGAGTCTATTTTCAATAGAAAAAAATTAAAACATCATCCAAAATTTGTACTAAGAGATAATTAAGTTTTAGCAAAGAAAGGTCGAAGCTATCAGATAGCAGAACAGGGGTAAGTTTGAAGATTTTAATGTACTTATTGGCTGAACCAAAATTTTGAAAATTTTATAGTAGAAAGGTATTTGAGTCTATTTTCAAAGACATCAAGCGGATCTTAATTTGGAATTTTGTAGCTCAAGATATAAATAATTTAGTAACAGTGACTCAAGTAGACAACTTTGAAGGAACATATAAGTAAACAGTGAAAACATATATGAATATTTAGCTAGCACAGGCTACATTAAAAATGGACCACGCGGCGCGGGTGTGTGGGCCCACACGAGCAGACCACATGGGCATGTGAGCCCATTTTCACTGAATTGATTGCTAAGGTTGCACGGGTCGCCCAAATCGACTGTGAACCTACTGTAGGGTCGGTAAGCATCACTTAGACCCCTAATTGTACGAACTGACTATTTGATTTATATATGTGTTGAGCATGATGATAGTATGCTTGTATACTGAACTGGTTATATGTACTGATGTCCTGAGATAGCATGTCATGATTTATGTGTTGCATTGCATGGGGTTGGGTTGATTATATTTGGAGGAAGTGTACTGAAAGGCTCTTAAGCCTAACATACTGGCAGCTCAACTGCAAATTACTTTTTTGTGTCACTTCCTGTACTACCTGGAGTGTAGGGATGGGTGGGTTGATTTGGTCCCTACATGTAGTGTAGGGTTAGACGGAGATGGTGTGTAGAGGCTGGTTGGGTAGGACTTTGTTACTGAATACTGCATGTCTGCTACTGATACTATGATGAGCTAAGGCCCTATTGTATATTTGATACTGCACTGAGATGGGCTAAGGCTCAAACTGTTACTAATACTGAAAAGGGGCTTGGCCCAGGACTGATTAAACTGTGCACTGTGATTTGCTATTGTTTATTTTTTTGTGGGATTACACACTGAGTTTTTCGTAAACTCACCTCTTTTGTTTAAATGTGCACAGGTAATCCCTAGATCTAGACGGATCGGTGCGACGGAGGACCTGGCAATGACCACGGTTTTGGACTGTCATTGTTTTTAACCCATATTTACGATAATTGGTTTTATTTCTATTCTATTTTTACTAGCTAAGTTTTTTTTCAAAAGAAACAAATGTTTTTCCTAAACACATGATTATTTAATCCATTTTAAAAGCTTCCGCAAACGAATCACGTTTTGAAACTATCGATTAAATGAGCAATGCAATTTTGGAACTAATAAAATATTAAGATAAGGAATTCAATGGAAATGGTTTTAACGTGACGACACGGTTTTCAAACACCCTATCATGTGACATAACTAGATCCAGCCATAACGTCTGGGCCAGGTTTCGGGTGTTACAAAAGCACTAATTTGATTTGTTTTTAGTAATATGCCGCACTTTCCCATTTCATTCCTATCTTTGCCTTTCTTTGGAATATTTTGTGTATATTTTATGGCTCTTTTTAGCTGTATCCCAAGCTATACTTATGAGTCAGGACTAGTTATTGTGGAATTATATCATTAGTTACTCAATTATATAATTTTTTAGTTTTATCATAACGTTTTAGATCGTTTCTATTTTGGTCACTCTCCGTTAATAGAAGTGAGAACATGATCCTTTTCTAAATGTGATACGAACTCGCCTCGGTGATGATTTCAGTCGTAAAAATTGTTCGATCGTCAATTAAGTAATTCTCATTTTTAATTCAACAAATGGCTAAGTTATAAAAAGATAGTTGTTTAGGCAGCGGATAACAAAGTTAAAATGGTGGAAAATGGATGTAATGATCTTAAAATAAGAATAAACCTTTAATAGAAATTAAAGACCTGATTCTTAATTGTTTTAAGGTGAATTGGTAGAATAACTGGATAGAACCGAGACCCACTATCTAGGAAGATAGGAACCTACGGTATAGGTGAATGCCACACTCGAAAGTGATAAGTTCAGGAACAGAGATAGATTGACGCCACTAGCAATGCTAGATAAGTTAGATCAAATCACCAAGAACAATGAGAGTTGAATAAAAACTCACAAAGTTTATAATTCATAAAATAACAAAGTTGATCAAGTGAAGTAACCTTCAAATGGTTTACAAAATAGCTATTTATAGGCTTCAAATGCTCCAGCCGAATCGACACTTAGGAACTAAATGGACAGCTCAAATCAGGTTAATGGTGTTGGAAACTTCCTTGATCCTTCCAAAACGTCCCTTGATGCTTCCTAGGCCAACTTGATTGATTGAAATGAATGTGGAGCTGAAACAAATTGAATAAATTCGTCCAAAGGTGTGAACAGCCTTTTAATGAGCTGCTTTGACCAGCTGAATGGTTTTGAAGGTGTTAAATGATTTCTTGAGTGCTCCAATGGACATTAGGTATGAAACCGAATATGAGCAGCCCTTCAAGTGTGAATGCACAAACCCGAATGGCCATCTAAGGTGAAAGGAATTTTCCAGCAATGTGAATGTGTTTATTCCTTTCTTGGGAAGTCGAAAATGCAGCTGCCATTTTTAATGAAGTTGTGGTGCACGAACAACCCATGTGTGAACAAATGAATTTGAATATCTCCCATGGTGTGAACTCACGAAATTGGATGGCCACAAAGGTGTGAACTTAATTATTCAAATGAAGAACAAGTGTGAAAACACTTGATGCCTTGCTGAACTCGAAATGGCTCTTGGGAGGTTGTGTTCAGCTCATAATTGTGCCATATGAACAACCAAAAGAAGCTTACTAGCGGCAACCAATGTGAACACCTTTAGTGTCATCCATACACAATTCTACAAGACAAGTTAAACACAACTTAGACATATTTAATTGGTCTGACATAAAACATGTATTCAAGATGTCTAAAACTAAGACACAATTAAAACCTTCATTTAAAATGTTCAGCTTAAGACATAATAAAAGCATGTGTTAGACATATTGTTGGCATGTACTAAACTATAACAAATTAAAGACATGTATTAAAATAAAACACATTAATCACAAAAAAATTAATAAGTTCAAATTAAAACATATTTATGAGTTGAAACTAAATTAACTTAATTAAAGCATGAAATTATTCCAGGAACTAAAATGAATAAATTAAAAGATGGAAATAAGCTCAAAGAGCTAGAATCAAGCTGAACCGAGCTCCCTTGAGCTAGAATCGATCTAGGTCAACTTGTAAGAGATTGTAAACAACGCTTAGTGAGCTGGACCAAGGGCATTCCCGGGGCGTGGCCGTATCATCCCCTCCCTCTTCAACATGATTTTTCCTCAAATCGGGCCACTTGCTTGCGAAAAATATTTCTTCGTCACAAGCCCCTTTGTTGATGATCCTGGCAATGTTGTTTACAAAAAAATTGTTAGAATCACAAATGGGTCGAAAGGAAAGAAATGTAGTTGCACGCCCTCCCTCTTTAGAGGGAAACCAATTCGAATTGTCACCTTTTCAGAGGGAATCAAAAACTTCATTGATGATAAGAAACCCGAATCACAAAGCATTTGATAGTTATAATCTTGGGAAACAAAATTCCATTGCTCAAATCCCTTGAACAATATTATAAAATGATAATCTCCGGGATCAAACACAAAGTGTTCTCTTACCTTTTCAATCTGATACAAGGATTTCATGGCCAGAAATAGAGAAGAAACTTGAAGTAATCGAGAATTATGAACATGCAAGGGAAGCTTAAATGCTTTTAACCAAAACGTAGGACAATAATTTCTGCAAACCAAGAATTGATTTTGACTTTGGTAACCAGCTGAGTTCATAGGCTTTGTTCCCAACACTAGTGATAAAGCTTGGAGCAAATGGAAGGGGCCAACATGTTTAGACAAAACTAAGCTACAATGCTCACCTTCTCTTAAAGACAACCTAGGAAAACATGCTCCGGGTTTAAACACATGGTTCTGATCACTTGTGTTCGAAGACAATGAAAACTTTTCGCTGAGCAACAATTCACAAATGTTAACCGAATAAGAATTAAGCATCGGTATATTCAAGCAATCAAACCTCGCAAAAATCTTTCGAACAAATAGAGGTATCCACAAAATTTCTTCTCATTGATTGAAAGAATTCACATAGCAATCAAACCCAAATAGATTAAGCATTTTACATGAATACATTTTATCACATACGACAAGCACGTTTTGCTGATTTAGAGTCGGAGCAATGTTACTAACAACCAAATCAACTTGCAACTTGAGGTTATTTGAATCAATATGGAACAAATGATGAGAAGAACATTCCAAGACACTAATCAGATCAAAATCAACAAATCGATTCAACTTATAGCAACTATGCAAAGCATCATAATGAATTTCATTAAGATAAACAACATGAACACCTTTATCAACCAAAATCAACAAATTCCAATCGGATTGGATCTTGATAAATTCCTTACCTAGCTTACCGTTGGAGATGTGAAAATTGTTTTATCTTCCAACTCACCTTTTTTAATCAATTGAAAATGTCTGTCAGTAAAAAGGTAATGAAGTTGGAACCAGTCCATGGGTGGAATCTTGCAAACCTGAAACAAAGAAAAATCACAAGGTAATTTTGAATGGGGGTTAGCAAAATATTCCTTTCTTTTTCGTGATTACTCTCTTCACTCGTTTCTTTTGCAAACTCTCTTTCTTTTTCACTCGATTTCTTTTCAGGCTCTCTTTCTTTTCCACTTTCATTTTCATTTTCATTTCTTTCAATTTCTTTTTTCACTCTTTCTTTTCGATAATCATTTCATTCACATTTTCTTGTCTTTCTCTTTTACTTACTTCTTTTACAATCTATTTTTCCTTTTCACTCACTTTTGTTTCTGAAATCTCATTTTCATCTTTTTCTTTTTCCTCACTTGTTTTTACAGCAGAGTTTTTCAGTTTAAGTTGATCCTCGTAGACTTGCGTTAGAGTGAGCGGTACTAAAATGACTTTCCTTCCTTGATGTTTGAAGGAATACCTATTGGTACGACCATCATGAGTGACCTTTCGATCCAATTTCCATGGTCTTCCTAGCAATAAAAGGCAGGCTTGAATAGGTACTATGTTGCAAACGACTTCATCTTGATACCTACCGATAGAAAAGGCAACGCGCACTTGTTGAGTAACCTTAAAATTGCCTTCATCGCTGAGCCCTTGCAGTTGATAAGGTCGTGGGTGTTTGGTAGTGGTTAAGCCAAGCTTTTCTACCATTCTAGTGCTGGCCACGTTTGAACTACTTTCACCATCAACAATGATGCAAGAGACTTTATTGTAGACGCGGCAACGAGTGTGAAACAGATTCTCACGTTACGGTTCGTTCTCCAAACTTTGAAGGAGTGAACTCATTTTGATGTCAACAATATCATGTGTCAAATCTTCTTTATCTTTGTCAGATGGTACTTGGAGTTTTACTTCTTGTCTTTGCCAAAATTCAGACCGCACTATCCGTTTCATTTTTTTTCTCCCACATTTGAAATTCCAAATCCGAAAGTTCTTGGGACATGATTCAACAAAATGTTAGAAACAAAAGATACAACAAATATTAAATGAACCTCACCAATTCAAATCCTCACCAATCTCTCGCAAAGAAAAATAAAGTAATAGACACTCCACTCGTGTTTCACTCTTATATTGGCTTTAATCTTTGATGTATTTTCACTTGTGCCTTTTACCTCTCGAATCCACCACTCGAAGTTCTTAGCAATTTCGTTAGACCTAAATTGCACACTTGTGGGTCAGCTTCAAAAAGGCTAAGAAATAAAAGATTGATGTAAAGGTAATTAGGTAGGTTGAAAGAAAAAAAATTTTTAAAGAGTGTGCCTGCAAAAGGCGGCTTCTTTAAAATCGAACAAGAAAGATCGAGAAATAAATCACTTTAAATACTAGCTTTCTTTTGATTGCAATTGAACTCCCACTTTGGCAAATTTGCAACTTATACATACAATACCCCTTTTCTTTACACAAATTTTTTTAAACACAAATCACAACTCCCTTGTGGTATTTCCAGAAATTTTTTCTTCTTTTTTTTAATGCCCGGAGTATAAAAATGATAAAAACGTACCTAACTTGAAAAGCTCTGATACCAAATGATAGTACTCGCCTCGGTGATGATTTGAGTCATAAAAATTGCCCGATCATCAAATTAAGTAGTTCTCATTTTTAATTCAACAAATGGCTAAGTTATAAAAAGATAGTTGTTTAGGAAGCGGATAACAAAGTTAAAATGGTGGAAAATGGATGTAATGATCTTAAAACAAGAATAAACCTTTAATAGAAATTAAAGACCTGATTCTTAATCGTTTTAAGGTGAATTGGCGAAATAGCTGGATAGAACTGAGACCCACTATCTAGGAGATAGGAACCTACGGTATAGGTGAACGCCACACTCGAAAGTGATAAGTTCAGGAACGGAGATAGATTGACACCACTAGCAATGCTAGATAAGTCAAATCAAATCACCAAGAACAATGAGAGTTGAAAAAAAACTCACAAAGTTTATAATTCATAAAATAACAAAGTTGATCAAGTGATGTAACCTTCAAATGGTTTACAAAATAGCTATTTATATGCTTCAAATGTTCCAGCCGAATAGACACTTAAGAAACTAAATGGACAGCTCAAATCAGCTTAATGGTGTTGGAAACTTCCTTGATCCTTCCAAAACATCCCTTGATGCTTCCTAGGCCAACTTGATTGATTGAAATGAATGTGGAGCTGAAACAAATTGAACAAATTCGTCCAAAGGTGTGAACAACCTTTTAATGAGCTGCTTTGATCAGCTGAATGGTTTTGAAGGTGTTAAATGATTTCTTGAGTGCTCCAATGAAGGTGTTAAATGATTTCTTGAGTGCTCCAGTGGCCATTAGGTGTGAAACTGAATATGAGCAGCCCCTCAAGTGTGAATGCACAAACCCGAATGGTCATTTAAGGTGAAAGAAATTTTCCAGCAATGTGAATGTGTTTATTCCTTTCTTGGGAAGCCAAAAATGCAGCAGCCATTTTTAATGAAGTTGTGGTGCACGAACAGCCCATGTGTGAACAAATGAATTTAAATAGCTCCCATGGTGTGAACTCACGAAATTGGATGGCCACAAAGGTGTGAACTTAATTATTCAAATGAAGAACAATTGTACAAACACTTGATGCCTTGCTGAACCCGAAATGGCTCTTGGGAGGTTGTGTTCAGCTCATAATTGTGCCATATGAACAGCCAAAAGAAGCTTCCTAGCAGCAGCCAATGTGAAACCTTTAGTGCCGTCCATACACAATTCTACAAGACAAGTTAAACACAACTTAGACATATTTAATTGGTCTGAAATAATACATGTATTCAAGATGTCTAAAACTAAGACACAATTAAAACCTTCATTTAAAATGTTCAGCTTAAGACATAATAAAAGCATGTGTTAGACATATGTTGGCATGTACTAAACTATGACAAATTAAAGACATGTATTAAAATAAAACACATTAATCACAAAAAAAATTAATACGTTCAAATTAAAACATATTTATGAGCTGAAACTAAATTAACTAACTTAATTAAAGCATGAAATTATTCCAGGAACTAAAATGGATAAATTAAAAGATGGAAATGAGCTCAAAGAGCTAGAATCGAGCTGAATCGAGCTCCTTTGAGCTGGAATCGATCTAGTTCAGCTTGCAAGAGATTGTAAACAACGCTTAGTGAGCTGGACCAAGGGCATTCCCAGGGCGTGGCCATATCAAAATGGGATAATAACACCATTATTTCTCAATACTCACATATTTTATTAATTTGATCCTTAAACACATGCAATAAAAGATTATTATATAATTATGAAAAAAGTACAACATATAATATTATTTATATATTTTTTGTGGAAAAATATAATATTATATCTATTATCAGTGCAAATATTTTTTAAGCGGCCTTATTAAACACAAAATTTATAGGCAGGAGACGGAGAATGATTGAATAGAAGAAAGTGTAAAAAGCAAGCCAATGCATGAAAAATACCAGTGTAGGTCCATCCAACCAACTGCAACTCATCATACATATTTGAATAAAATTTCTCAACTATAATACTATTTTTTTCACTCGTTTTTTTTTAACAACTCATAATCTCCGAAAAGCTTCATGGATGAACATCAACAAAAAAATTTCAAACATAGAACATTTTCTTCAAGAACATGATGAACGAATTTGCCGGTTCTACAAATCTCTTAAAACAGGCTTAAGTTAGTGATTTGCAAATATGGACAGTCTTAGACAAATTTTTAAACCTATATTTTATGTTTGACTGGGCTTGAGCAAATATAAAATGTACTAATATCATATATAAACCCAACCAATCCAACCCATTAACATCTTTGATAATATAGACTTAGCAATAAATAAAACTTAATTTGAAGCTAGCTATATGGGAGCGATTAGTGACACCTTAGAACTAAAGCGATAAATAAAATTAAGAAAAACTTTTTTTTTCTCTTTGCTTACTAAATGTATATAAGGAAAGAAAATGTTAGGGTAAAAGTATTATTGAGACCCTTATACTCTGAGTCAAATTACATTTTTCTCCCTCTACTAAAAATGATAGCAAATTAGTTGTTATACGTTAGATCAAAGAGCAAACTACTCCTTCTGTTAAAAGGTGCATCCATATCTACTTTTAAAAATTGGTCATTGTACGTTAGCATGTCACAAGTAATTGTCTGATTAATTTGTTAGCTACATCAATTTTTATAGTTGAAATAGATGAATTTTTAACAGAAAGAATTACTTTGCTCTTTAATCTAACATACAAAGACTAATTTACTATTTTTAAAAGTAATATGGATAAAATGCAATCCGACTTCTAGTAAGAGTATATGTGGAATTTATCTTATGCCTATATTTTTATTGGTTTTTTAAATAAAAAGATTAAAGTACCCTCGAATAATATTAACTTATTTTAATTACGGAAGGATATTTTCATAATTTTCTTCATCGAATTGCTGCCCGATTAACTCGTGACATCAACCTGACTAGCTTAAATAATAATAGTATAAACATTAAGTTCAATAACAATATAACTACAATCAACGTTCAATTTGGGTCGAGTTTTGATTCAAGTGAATTAGAGCAAGAATTTACAAATCTATATATGCCGAATGCTATAAATATTTGTGATTCAATCCCAAAAACAGTACTGGTGTTAGCTGTATTGCTATGGAGGTCAAGGTCAATGTTACTTTACATGGAAATTTGGGATAATGACCAAAAGCAAGAGAAAAGAAGAGCATCAAAATTCAAAAGCAACGGTCCCCCCCCCCCCCCAAAGATTTTCGTTACTCATTTCTAAATCTATTCATAGACAGGGTCAGGTTCGGGGTTGGCTTTGACAAAATTTGATGCCCAGGTTTGGCTTGAAAAATTAACCTAAAATTTTGTCCAATCCCGACCCGGATAAACATGCTAAAACTTGGGTTTGGCGTGCTTGTATTAAAATTTATATATTATTTTTTTAAAAATAAAACATTAAAAATAAATGTTTCCCACAAATTGAAAATAAAATTTTAAAAATCTTTATTCTTTAATAACACTAAAATAGGTGCAACTTAACACGCAAATGCCTCTAAAATAGTAGCAAAATTGACAATAAAATAAGAGTTAAACAATATTCAAATAATAACAATAAATAGTAACAACATAATTGTGAAATGGCAACAAAAAAAAAGTAAGAAAACAACAGTAAAACAGTGGGAAAATAAGAAGAAAACAACAATTTTTTTTTCTTTGGCAAATCTGGGTAAAGACAAGTCGAGCCCAGGCCAAAAAAGCTTTACCTAAGGCCCACTCAGTTTAGATTTTGCCCAAACCCATTTTTTAGGCCTATATTTTTGTCAAATCCTACTATTTTTCAAGTAGATCTTCCGTGCCAGGTGGCCTGACCCATGAACAGGTATACTTATTTTCCATTTAAAGTATTCTCCAACTTTCATTTAAAATTAAAACAAAAAAACAACTTTTTTATCTGTATTCAGTTACTTCCAACTCATTGCCTCATAGTCTGAATTATTACATGCTTAAAGGATATTCTGCCAATTTCTTTAACTTTCACTAATTTTGTAGAATCTGTTTCCGTTTATTTCATTTCACTAATTTGAGTTTGACATGAGAATTATAGGGTGTAATAAAAAAATAAAAAAAGTAATTATATGAAAAATGTGGTATTTGTGAAACTTTCAATCTGCTTGTGGAGTCCAAGAAATTCCATTAGTGGTGTATCAAATAATTACCATAACACGAAAAATTATTTTATAAGCTCTCCGTAACACATCATCCATGGTCCCTACAAATTAAAAATAAATACTTAATCTTTTTTTCACATCATCCACGATCTCTTCTTACCAACTGTACATATGATGCGGAAAAAAAGATGATATATTTATTTTTAATTGGTAAGGATCATGAATGATGTGATAAGAAAAGTTCATAAAATAATTTATCCCATAACACCATATAAATATTAAAAAAAATGCGAAGTTGTCTATATTTAAAATTTTAATATGAAAAAAATTGAAAATTGAAAATTGAAATAATATGAGGAGGTCTAAAACATAATTAACTTAGCCATTTACTATGGGGCAGCCTTTATACCCATATTTTGTACGTGTTTTCTGAGATGGATTTGTTTGAATTATTTAGTGTTTTTAAAGTTGTTTTTCTGTTTCAATAAGTCCTAGTCTTTAGGAACAACTTTCTACGTTTGTTTAAACTAGTGGTGATCATTGTTTTTAGGTGATATAGGTGTTAATTGTGACTCTATATTGTCATTTGTCAGGCTATAAAAGCCAGCTTTCTATCTTCAATAAATGTGACACTTATTTTCAGCTTCCACTTGATTTTATACTTAACATTCTGGTATCTAAAGTGTGAAGGTACTCTAAAGTGTTCGATAAATTCCTTCAGTTGATTAACTTAATAATTGAGTAGACGTGGCAGCCATAGGTCTCGTTTTCTTTCTCCTTGATCCTTCAAATTAGGAGTACAAAAACAGTAGTAAATAGGATTAGGCAAATTTTTTCTGTCATTTTCTAACTGTTGCCAATGGATCTCAACAAAAGATGAGTTGAGATGTTGCTCTTCTTCCTTGGACTCATCCTTCTCTGTAATTTGGGTCATTATAAGTTGTTTATCTTTGTTTTTTTCCTTTCACCAAAAAAAATTAAGAGTTAATTGTTAACTTTATTACAACAATCTACTTTGCAGAATTTGTAAGTCAATTTTTATAATTGTTTATTTAAAAGAATAGTATTATAAAGAGAAAACAGAAAATGACTGGCTTCATTAGAAGACTACTTTGAAGCTTTTGTAAGTCAGTTTTTATTATTAGTAGTATGACTTTCGTGAATAAGAAAAAAAAGGAGAGAAAATGAAGCAAAATTAAGTGTGAATTACTATGTTCCCAGTCCTCTTTCGTGTGCGGTTGAACGTTCATGGTGATTAAGAGTGAAGGGTCGCATAGGTCGGTTTTCTTGTTTCAACATTAACGGAAAGTTGTCTGTGGCGGCAAAGAAATTTTCGTTCAATTCTTCATAATTTATCAACTTATTAGTTTATTTTCATATAATGTAACATACAATTAACGAAACAATAAATTGATAAATTTTGATAAAAATTAATTGAATTAGGATTTTTAAATTAAAAAAAATTAAAATTTTAACGTTTAAAATTGATAAAACTAAAGATATTAATAGCATATTTCAACCTGAAATATATCTTTTATCATAAAAGGAGAAGACAATAAAAGCACAACTTTATGTCTATTTGTCTTTATAAACTTGTGGAATTTTAAAATTTGTTAATTTCCACGTGATTTAAGTAGAGAAAAATAGGAAAATACATAACTATTATCCAAAATTAGAAACAGTAAATGCTTTTTGTGGAAATAATAAATGTTGTTGATTACCAGTTATTCTATGTATATAGTTTTAATCCACCACTTGATAGGGAAAATGAGAGAAACACAGAGATGGAAAGGAGAGCTTCAATTAATGCCTTAGCAATTGTGCAAAGACCTTGACTTAGACTATTCAGCCTTTACTGTCACGTCTTTGACATTGATGTTGGGTATTGAGTGGGATTTTGCCCTATTTTAGTCTGATATTCAATTATTTTATTTATTTAACTATTTGATTTTTAATGAAATTTTACCATAAAAAATAAATTAAAGGTTACTTAAAAATAAAATTAATGGTTACAAAAGAAGGTAGGTGGAATTAGAGTTTTCTCGGGTTTGGTTATCGGAAAAAATTATTGGGCATATTACTAGTATTCCACCACCGCATCCCTTGGCGAGTTCTAATAGGATTGCTTGGGCGGACACTTCTTCAGGCTGTTTTTCTATTAAAAGTGCATATCGTATGATCAAGGACAGATTGTGGAATCTTAGGGTGGAGGCTTGGAATCTGACATGGAAGGTTCAGGGCCTCAAAGGGTTCGGGTTTTCCTTTGATTGGCCCTCAAACAACATTTGCTTACTTAGGAGGAGCGATTGAGGTGTGGAATTGGTAGTGATGCGAGATGTTCAATCTGTGGTCATGAATTGGAGGATGTAATTCATGCCATTAGAGATTGTGGGACAGCGAAAGATGTTAGGTACCAGATCATTCAAGGTGTAGATTGGTCATAATTTAGTTATGAGGGATGTAGATTGGTCGTGCATTTTTGGCATTGTTACTTGGTGTATTTGGAAGAATAATAATATATGTATCTTTCAAGGTGTGACATGGAGTGCAAAGGAAATAGTAAAAAAATGCGCATAGTTGAACTAAATAATATCTTGTTGTTTGTAATGGAGGTCCTGTGAGGCAATTATCAAGGGTGAATTCAGTGGAAGCAGAAAGATGGATCCAATTAAGGATAGATGAAACTGTTAAAATTAACACGGGATGCCCTGCCGTCGGAGGAGTAGTAGAGAGAGAGACAATGGAAATGGATAATTGGTTATAATCGTCGTTTGGGGGCTTGTTCAACAATTGAAACCGAATTGTGGGGCATTCTTGATGGTATGTTGTTGGTGTAAGAAAGGCATTATCATAAAATTTTAGTGCAAACAGACAACATAAAAGTTATTGAGGCTATCAACGATTCCTTGTCCAAGTGCTCAAATTCAGCAATAATCAGACGCATAGTTCAACTCTTGCAAAAAGTGGAAAGTTAGTCTCTTGATTATATCCTTGGAGAGGAAAATATTGAAGCTGATTGTATTGCCAAATTGGCATTTGGTAGAGGAAAAGGCTTACAATTATTTGAAACTTCTTTTGAGGCTTTCTAATTTTATGTAGAGCTTTTCATTTCATTCACGAAAAAGAAAATTAAAGGCTTCAGTTTATTGGAACCTTACGTTTGCTCTGCTATTTACAATTTCTGGGCTATTTTGTCTATAAATTCACTCAACATAACTATTGATTGATGGAACTTTCTAGCAGTAAAATCTCATATAAGTTATGATCTTTGTAATCTCTTAAGAGCTAATTGATTTACTTCTACTTCTATTTGAAGCATCACCTGTGAATCTAGAGATAACAAAGTCACTGTTCCAAAGTTGTCAAGTGTGTATCCCTTACCATCCCATCTCAATTGAAAAATCTTTCTTTGCCTTGTTGGAAAATTAGTTTGTAGATTATTAATTTGTAGACATTTATATGATTACATTAGCTATTGGTCCTGAACCACATTCACAACTCTATAAATCCACCTTTTCCTAACACACTCCATACAAATAGAAAGCTAATTTAAAAGATGAACTTCAAAAGCCTCTCTCTATTTTCAATCTCTTTTATTGCTCTCTGCTTCACGGTGGCCAGTGCTGCCAATTTTGACATTCGAAACAACTGTCCTTACAAGGTCTGGGCAGCAGCCGTTCCTGGTGGTGGCCAGAGCTGAGCAACGGTGGAGTTTGGAATCTAAACGTGAATCCTGGCACTACAGGAGCCCGTATCTGGGGTCGAACCAATTGCCAATTTGACGGAGCTGGACGAGGCAGATGCCAAACCGGTGACTGTGGGGGCCTACTTCAGTGCCAAGCCTATGGTGCACCCCCAAACACCTTGGCTGAATTCGCATTAAACCAGTTCAGCAACTTGGATTTCTTTGATATCTCTCTGGTTGATGGATTTAATGTTCCCATGGAATTTAGTCCAACATCTGGCAGTTGTAGCAGGGGTATTCGATGCACAGCTGATATCATAGGCCAGTGCCCTAATCAGTTGAAAGCCCCGGGTGGGTGCAATAACCCTTGCACTGTCTACAAAACAGATCAATATTGTTGCAATTCAGGGAATTGTGCCCCAACGGATTTGTCCAGGTTCTTCAAGGCAAGATGCCCCGATGCTTACAGTTACCCTAAAGATGATCAAACAAGCACATTTACTTGCCCTGGTGGGACCAATTACAGGGTTGTGTTCTGCCCTTGACTGAATGGCTGCTTGGTGCCTTATGAAGTTACATATTAAATAATGGAGAAATAAGTTTTTTTCACAAGCACGTGTATGCCGTGCAGTAAGTGAAATTGTATTAAAACTTCAAATATGGAGTTTATGGAATTAATGGGTAAAAGTTTATGTAATTTATCGTTTTGGTTGTCTCGAGCTACTGGGGAATTGACTGAACATTTATAATATGAGTTCAAATAATTTGTAATTAAATTTCGACTTTTTATCTATTAATTACAACCATTAAAATATCATGACTTAGCTCTTCGATCTTATTTTATCTAGTGATAACTATTAATTTTCCTTCATGAAAGATAATTACTAACAAATGATAATTAAGTCATTTATCACTAAGACAAATGACTCGTGACCACATTACTTTCTATCTATCATGTAATGTCGATGAGAGGATATTATTTACCATTTATTTGATTATAAATTCCACTATTATGGAAGATGCTATATAATGTAGTAGTATACACCCAACACATCAACTTTTAGTTGCTTATCTATTAGAATTCAAGCTTTCATTTAAATTGAAGTAAACAAGTCACACATTTATAATCCATCATCCATTCAGGGTCTACTTGGGTCTTTTTTTCTTTTTTTTTGCAATTGTAGAGGCCCAATTTAGTCCGGGCTCAGATTGCAAACAAATAAAAACAAAAAATTAAACAATAATAATAATAAAGTCCAAATTAAAAAAAAATTCCATTTACAAAAAAATGTCAAGCCCAACTATCAAAATTTTTTATTTTAGGCACCCAAAATAAAAAGTTTGCAATTTAAGCACCCACATTGTATAGTTCAATCATTTAGCCCACAACTTTTACATATTATATCAATTTAGTCATGATTTTAAAAAATTAGCCCTCAAAATTTACAAGTGTTCTCAATTTGATCCTAAATCTAAACAATTAAAAAATATATAAAAATAATAAATTTAAAAATATAAAATAAAAATTATTGCTGACAAAAAATAATAATATATAATCACTTTTGTTGAGTGTCCGAAACATAATTTGAACCATAGTTTAGTGACAATTTCTGTAGTATACCCATTAATTAAAATGTAATTAAGCTATTTAACATGAATTTTGTAGGTTTGTTAAAGCAATGGTGGTTCATCTGCGCCGCTTCTTTTCTTTGGTCCATTTGGTTGGCTCGCAACGAGCTCGTGTTCAATAAGAAGAGGTTATCGATTGATGAAATTTTGTTTCTTGCTAAGCTTCGTTCTCTTTGTAAAAGCATCCAAGGAAGGGTGTTTGTGATTGAATCCCAATGGTGGATGAATCCTAGATTGTGTGTGCCGTGCTCGAAAGGGGTGGGACCTAGGTTGGGGACTGTATGGCCCTCTCCTCCTTGTCAATTTGGGTATTTTGGAGTCTGGTGAAGCTGAATTGTGGCTCTTCAGATGATTATTGGATGGAGATGGAAAAATGCACAAAAAATCATTGTATTCAAAAATAAGAAAACCCATTAAAGAGAAATAAAGTGGATCTAAAACTTGTACCCTATAAGAGAAATAAAGGGTCCCTTTGGATCACCCTTAATCTTTCACTCCAAAGAGCTAGAGGACACCATTTGTCCTGGTATTCCCTCCCATCAAACCCTTCACCTTGGTTCCTATATTTAGTCTTCATTTGAATCAGATTCCATTTCCTACAAAATGAATTACCATGAAATGGATATTCATCATTAATGGGTTTATATTTGATTACAAAGGTGAGGTGCTGAAGAACATGAATTCCTCCCCCCCTTAAAGTAACCGGTGACTGTGGGGGCCTACTTCAGTGCAAAGCCTATGGTGCACCCCCAAACACCTTGGCTGAATTCGTATTTGATTAAATACTAAAGTTACATATTTTATGTAATTAATTTGGTTAATTTATGAAAGTGCACCACTAATTTTTGCCATATTTATTGAATTTTGTGCAGGAATGCAATTTGGGGCTAAATAGAAGAAAAAGGAAACAATCGGGCTAGATTGAAGAAAGAAGCAAAGAAGGAGGGCCAAAGAAGAATTTTTCCAAGTTTAATTAGCTGAAATTTTTGAGTTAGTGGGAGAATATTATGGGATTTATTTTATTATGGGATATTTTTCCTTAATTTACTATGACTAGTTGGCTCCTAATTTAGTAAATCCTCTAGTATAAATAGAGCTTGTATTGTTCATCATTTCATCAATCAAAAATATTTTAGCTTTTATCTCTCAATTCTCTCCTTTCTACGTAGCCTTTGTTGTTTCTTTTCCTTCAAGTTTAATTTCCAGTAGCTATTCACCATATCAAGCCATTTGCAATTCTTTTTTTTTTTCAATTCTTTTCCAAATAGTCAACCACCCACTTTAATATATTCCAACCCCCATACTCAATCACATCACCCACTTTTTCACCCATTTACCTTAATTAATTTATCAAATACCAACATGTCCCAAACCTTAGCCAACTAAACCCATTTTAGCTTTAGGCCGAAATTAGCCTCGTCAAAACCCGTGAGTTACGAACCCGAGCCATTTAACTCCTAAAAATTCCAGTACTTATTACTTCTCCGGATTAAGAGTATGATTTTGTCAGCTCATAAAGTCAGATCAACACTAAGTCAAAAAAAGACGTCGTTTGATTTGGTGTGATTAGACGTACAGTTGGAATTCTGAAAAGAACGTTTCTAATCGGTTTTCTGTGAACACATTGGCGTGCCAAGTGGAGGCTGCTGTTTGGTTCCGTCAAGGGAAGTAGTAACCGGATTTAAATGTCCCACGCGGTTGAGGGCATTGGTTCGAGCTAGGCTCTTCTAGAACGCAAAGCTGCCAGAGTTCTAAATCACGAACGTTTCGTGGTTGTTCAATCGGTAAGAATTAGTTATTGGACGTTCCATAACTAATTTACACAAGGAAGAGTTGGTGTCCGAGGCGTCCTTGGTAGCTATAACTAGCTTATTAGAAAAGAGGAGTTCATCCAATTTCGAGGATCGGTTCAAAGACGAGGAAAATTCGTGTCTAAAGCTGAGCTCATTCTAATTAATTTTTCTTAATATTTATTTCACGGTTTTTATTATTCTATTTTCAACTTTTACTTTTGACGTTATTTTTCTGTTAATTTCAGGTTTTCAAATTTTTATCCCCCCGAACGTCTTGGGCACGACAGCTGCCCCGACATAAATCTGGTCAAGCGAGAAACAATTTACAGTAAACCAGTCTCTGAGGGATCGACCCTACTCCCTATACTGTATAAATCAAAAATTAGGCGTAGGTTTATATTAGTGGATTCGACACCCATCAGTTTTGGCGCCGTTGCCGGGGACTGGCAACACTTATAATTGTTTAAATCATCTTCATGACCAGATCTTCATCCGGAGATCTCGAATACGACCCAGAGATCAAAAAATCAGCATGAGCACGACGTAAAGAGACGGAAGTTCTTAAACGTGTAGCAGCAATGAACGTGGAAAGTAAGTTGAAGTGGTTGAACCTGAGAATAAACCTCTTCCTGAAACAAAAGAAGTAGAAGACAACCTCGGCGAACCAGAAAGGATGGCGAACCGAACCATTTGTCAACTAGCCGCTGCTCCCAACGAGTAAACACCGTTATGCATCAACTATCCAACCGGTGAAACCCCGTTCGAGTTGAAGTCAGGCCTGATCCACCTTTTGCCCACTTTTCGAGGCTTGAAGAACGAAAATCCACATATCCACTTGAGAGAATTCCACATGGTCTGCTCAAGCATGAAACCTCAGGGAGTAACTGAAGATGAAATTAAACTTCGAGCCTTTCCTTTTTCTTTAGTTGATACAGCAAAAGAATGGTTATTTTACTTACCCCCTGGTTCTATTACAACATGGGATGACTTATCTCGTGTTTTTCTTGACAGATTTTTCCCAGCATCGCGAGCAGCTGAACTTAGGAGAGACATAGTGGGAATTCGCCAAATGGAGAGCGAATCACTCTACGACTATTGGGAGCGATACAAAAAACTGTGTGCAAGTTGTCCTCAACACGGTTTGACCGAGCAATCACTTCTTCAGTATTTCTAGAGGGTTTGCTCCCTATGGAAATGAAAATGATTGACGCAGCCAGTGGAGGGGCGCTTGTCAATATGACTCCTCAAAGGGCAAGAGAACTAATATCCACTATGGCAGCAAATTCTCAACAGTATCGGCCAAATTTAGAACCCACAAGATGGGTTAATGGGGTAAACGTTTCATCCTTAGAAGATAAATTGGATAAGCTTACCAATATTGTTCAGTCTATGCTTACAAAAAAGAAGAATCTGACCCAACTGTGTGGAATATGTACTACGTCTGAACATCCGACAGATTTGTTCCCAATCCTTAACGAAAATTCAACGGCACATGTCGACGCTGTCGGAGGATTTCCGGGACCTCCACAAAGACGCTATGATCCTTTCTCCAACACCTACAATCCCGGGTGGAAAGATCATCCCAACTTGAATTACGGAGCTAATCCCCGGTATAATCCGTCATACCAACCGAGACCTTTGCAACCACTGCAACTGCCACCCAAGCCGAGCACATCTCTAGAAGCTATTGTGGAAAGACTTGCCGTCGATGCTGTAAAATATCAACAGAGGACAGATGCATCAATTCAGGAGTTAACTAATCAAGTTAGTAAACTCTCGATGGCAGTTAATCGATTGGAATCTCAAGGTAAATTACCTTCCTAGACAGAGCTGAATCCTCGGCAGAATGCAAGTGCAATAACTCTTCATAGCGAAAAAATTCTGGAAACAGTTCCAGACAAAAGTCATGGGCAAGACAACGAACGGGAAAAACAGATCTCTGATCCAAAAGCCAGACCGGAATCAGAAATTCAGAAACCATTTGTGGTGCCACCTCCTTTTCTAGGGAGACTCGCGAAGGATAAGAAAGAAAAGGAGGAAAAAGAAATCCTCGAAACGTTCAGGAAAGTGGAGGTAATATCCCTTTGCTCAACGCCATCAAACAAATCCCTCGTTATGCGAAATTTCTCAAGGAATTGTGCACTAGCAAAAGGAGGTTAATAGGTAATGAAAGAGTAAATGTGGGAGAAAATGTCTCTGCGGTACTGCAAAGAAAGTTCCGCCTAAATACAAGGACCAAGGTATGTTTGCTATTTCCTGTGAGATAGGTAATGTAGGCATTAAGAAAGCCATGTGTGATTTAGGGGCTTCCATTAATGTTATGCCTTATCCTATTTATAAGATGATTAACGCGGGTCCTCTGAAAAAGACAGGAGTAATAATCCAGTTGGCGGACAGGTCAGTCATCTATCCTGAATGGTTGCTTGAAGACGTCCTTGTTAAAGTTAACAAATTAGTTTTCCCTACAAATTTCTACATAATTAATATGGAAGACGATAACTCAACTAATTCGTCTGACATTTTGCTTGGAAGACCATTCCTTAGTACCGCAAGTGCAAAAATTGATGTTCAGAGTGGAACATTGACAATGGAGTTTGATGGCGAAATCGTAAAATTCAATGTCTACGAAGCCATGAGTCATCCTAACTCACTATCAAATATTTCCAGTATCGATAGTATAGATTGTTTAACTCAAAATTATTCAGAATATCATGACTTTGATGAGTTGGAAACTGTCCTTTACAGAAGCATTGACATGGATGTATTGAGTCATCTCGAGGAGTTGGCAGTTATAGAAGATCCGTTGCGAGAAATTGTCAAACACTTGGAGACGTAACCATCGTTGACGAGTCGAGGTAACCAACTTGAACTATTACCTTCCCAAGTTAAAATGTTGCCTTCGATTTTGCAGCCACCAACCTTAGAGCTTAAAGCGTTACCGGACCACCTCAAGTATGTCTTTTTGGGAGAGAGAGACACCTTACCGGTAATAGTGTCAAACAGACTAACCAAAGACGAGGAGGAAAGTCTAGTTTGAGTTCTGAAGGAATATAAGGAAGCTATTGGTTGGACAATAGCCGACATAAAAGGGCTAAGTCCATCCACTTGTATGCACAGAATTTCCATCGAAGATAACACAAAACCAAAAAGAGATGCTCAGAGGCGCCTTAATCCACCCATGACAGAGGTAGTAAAGAAGGAAATTCAGAAATGTTGGATGCTGGAATGATATACCCGATCTCTGACAGTGATTGGGTTAGCCCGGTTCATGTCGTGCCCAAGAAAACTGGCGTGACAGTGGTGCAAAATTCATCAGGAGAGCTAGTTCCTACTCGAGTCCAAAATGGATGGAGGGTTTGCATCGATTACAGAAAGTTGAATGCAGCTACCCGGAAGGACCATTTCCCACTTCCCTTCATCGATCAAATGCTCGAGCGATTAGCTGGTAAGACCCATTATTGTTGTCTCGATGGATATTCAGGATTTTTCCAAATTCCGGTGGCACCTGAAGATCAAGATAAAACAACTTTCACGTGCCCATTTGGAACGTTTGCGTATAGACGAATGCCGTTTGGACTCTGTAATGCTCCGGCCACCTTCCAGAGATGCATGGTAAGCATATTCTCCGATTACGTCGAGAAAATCATTGAAGTCTTCATGGATGACTTCACAGTGTACGGTAACTCTTTTAATGAATGTCTCGATAATCTTGCTAAGATATTACAAAGATGCCTAGAATTTAATCTTGTTTTAAATTATGAAAAATGCCATTTCATGGTTGACAAAGGATTAATTTTAGGTCATATAGTTTCCTCAGAAGGTATTGAGGTCGATAAAGCAAAAACAAATATTATTAACTCATTACCTTACCCCACATCTGTGAGGGAAATTTGTTCATTTCTTGGACATGCAGGATTTTACAGACGATTCATAAAAGACTTCTCGAAGATCGCGTAACCGCTTTGCAATCTGTTACAAAAGGATAAAAAATTTAAATTTGACCAGACTTGTAAAGATGCATTTGACGTACTGAAGCAGAAATTGGTCTCCGCCCCGATAGTGCAACCACCGAATTGGAACTTCCTGTTTGAAATCATATGTGATGCAAGTGATCGAAGTGTGGGAGCTGTTCTTGGCCAAAGAATAAGGAAAGAGCCTCATGTTATCTACTACGCTTCGAAAACTTTGGATGCTGCCCAAAGCAATTACACAACCACTGAGAAAGAATTACTAGCTGTTGTGTTTGCTTTAGATAAATTTAGATCTTACCTGTTAGGAACTAAAGTGATTGTCTTTTCTGATCATGCAGCTTTAAAGTATTTAATAGGGAAGAAGGAGGCAAAACCTCGACTGATTAGATGGATTCTGCTCGTACAAGAGTTTGATTTTGAAATTCGAGATAAGAAGGGATGCAAAAACTTAGTAGCTGACCATCTAAGTCGATTACCGATTCCAGCAGATGACACACCATTGAAAGACAACTTCCCAGATGAAAACCTGTTTTCAGCAAATACGGTTCATCCTTGGTACGCAGATATAGTAAACTATCTCGTCACAGGTACTATACCTTCAGAATTACCAAGGTCTAAAAAGATAAGATTAAAAAGGATGCTCGATATTACATTTGGGACGATCCCTACCTTTGGAAGCATTGCTCCGATCAGGTAATCCGACGGTGTGTAGCAGAAACAGAGGTACAGTCTATCTTAACTTTTTGTCACTCTTATGCATGTGGAGGACACTTTGGACCTAAACGTACCGCACATAAAATTCTCGAGTGTGGACTATTTTGGCCAAACATATTTCGTGATGCCTTCTTATTCTGCAAAACCTGTGAAAGATGCCAAAAAGTCGGTAACCTTAGTCGTCGAAATGAGATGCCCCTTACTCCTATTCATATTTGCGAAATTTTTGATGTGTGGGGCATCGATTTTATGGGTCCTTTTATTTCTTCTTTTGGTAATTTTTATATACTCTTAGTTGTTGATTATGTTTCTAAGTGGATAGAGGCGAAAGCCACTCGTAATGATAATGTTAAAACTGTGGTTGACTTTCTTAAAAGTTCTATCTTTTCCAGGTATGGAACTTCACGAGCATTAATCAGTGATAGAGGAACTCATTTTTGCAATAAGCTCGTAAGTGCACTTATGGAGAAGTACGGAGTGACTCAACGAATTTCTACCGCTTACCATCCACAGACAAACGGACAAGCTGAAGTGTCGAATCGAGAAATCAAGACTGCAGGAAGAACTCAGAAGTTGGACATTCAAGAACTCGAGGAAATTAGAAACGATGCATACGAAAATGCTCGAGTTTATAAAGAAAAGACGAAGGCGTTCCACGATAAGATGATCACTAGGAAGCAGTTTTCAATAGGACAGAAAGTTCTCCTATACGATTCCACCTTAAAAATTTTCGCTGGTAAGCTTCGATCCAAATGGATAGGTCCATTCATTATAACTAATTTATTCTCGAATGGTGCAGTGGAAATACAAAGCGAAGAAACCTGGAAGTGCTTTAAGGTGAATGGTCAACGACTGAAACCCTTCTACGAGAATTTTCAAACGCACACGATTGAGGAGATTGTTCTCGAGGAGCCCAGAATTTGAATAACAGGTCGTCGAGCTAACGACGTTAAACAAAGCGCTGTTGGGAGGCAACCCAAATTTTCTTTTCCTTAATGCAAATAAAATTTTTGGTAAAATGGAAAATGAAAATGCATGTCGAGGATTAGTTCTGTCTAAGGAAAGACTTGGTACTTAAGTATGTCCATTGTGACTCACCTCTCTTTCCTGGGAACTTACTTGGCGCATTTATCACGACTGTTTTACCAAATCTCGTAATCTTGGTTTTTAATAATTTATTTCTCGAGTTTATAGCTTAGCTAATAAATTTGAAAAAAAAATTTCCTATTATTATTATTATTTATTTTACTATTTTATTTTATTTTCATTTTTATTTTTGCAGGAAAATATTCCAAGAACAAATTAAATTCCACATGTCAACCCACAAAATTCTTTTTATTTCAGCCAAGGCCCACTCTATCTATGAGACCACCCTCCACGACGTTGAAATACATGGGGAGTTTCTTTTTCTTTCGTTCTCCTACTTATCTTTACTTTTATTTTTTAAATTACATTGGGACAATGTAAAATAAGTAGGGGGAAGGAAATATAAATTGGTTCTAATTTGCTTATCTGTCATCGCTATTTTTGCATGTTTTCGATAAAAGGTAAAATTTTTCTTTTGATAAATTAGGATGGTACACTTATGGTTTGACCTATTTAGCTATTTAATTCTTTACGCATGAAACTTTTCAATAACCTAGACTTAGTAGGTAAGAAATTTTTGGGAATTATGAGTTTGCTTGACTGCCTACTTTTTATCATATGTTTTATCTTTCAAAAGAAAAAAAAAAGAAGAAAAAATAATAATACTCCTCTGATACGAATGTTAAGAGTGAAAAATTTGGGGTTGTACATCGGGCTGAGTAACCGGAATGTGGTGCTTGGGTTGTCATCACATCTCGCGTAAAAAGGTTCATGTGGCTGCCCAATTTCTTTGCACTCACTCCGCTAACAAGTTATCATGAGTAGGGCGAAATAACCCGCTTAGAGACGTCCGAATTGAGTAACCGGAACATGGTGCTTGGGTTGTCATCATGTCTCGCGTCAAAAAATTCAAAAATGTCCTAAGTACAAAAATAAATAAATAAAATGATAAAATGAAGGTAAGTGTATCAAACTCTAATAAATTCTGAAATATATTTACTTACTTCTTAGGTAGGGATATTTGAGATGTTAATGTGTTAGGATTAAATTGTTGAATTGTGCTAATCATGGGGGTCAAGTCCTATTTTGGAGAAAATTTTTTCCTTTTGCAGATACATACAAAATGCTCGAGGACTAGCATAAGCTAAGTAGGGGGAATTGATTAAATACTAAAGTTACATATTTTATGTAATTAATTTGGATAATTTATGAAAGTGCACCACTAATTTTTGCCATATTTATTGAATTTTGTGCAGGAATGCAATTTGGGGCTAAATAGAAGAAAAAGGAAACAATCGGGCTAGATTGAAGAAAGAAGCAAAGAAGGAGGGCCAAAGAAGAATTTTTCCAAGTTTAATTAGCTGAAATTTTTGAGTTAGTGGGAGAATATTATGGGATTTATTTTATTATGGGATATTTTTCCTTAATTTACTATGACTAGTTGGCTCCTAATTTAGTACTATGACTAGTTGGCTCCTAATTTAGTAAATCCTCTAGTATAAATAGAGGTTGTATTGTTCATCATTTCATCAATCAAAAAATATTTTAGCTTTTATCTCTCAATTCTCTCCTTTCTACATAGCCTTTGTTGTTTCTTTTCCTTCAAGTTTTAATTTCCAGTAGCTATTCACCATATCAAGCCATTTGCAATTTTTTTTTTTTCAATTCTTTTCCAAATAGTCAACCACCCACTTTAATATATTCCAACCCCCATACTCAATCACATCACCACTTTTTCACCCATTTACCTTAATTAATTTATCAAATACCAACATGTCCCAAACCTTAGCCAACTAAACCCATTTTCAGCTTTAGGCTGAAATTAGCCTCGTCAAAACCCGTGAGTTACGAACCCGAGCCATTTAACTCCTAAAAATTCCAGTACTTATTACTTCTCCGGATTAAGAGTATGATTTTGTCAGCTCATAAAGTCAAATCAACACTAAGTCAAAAAAAGACGTCGTTTGATTTGGTGTGATTAGACGTACAGTTGGAATTCCGAAAAGAGTGCTTCTAATCAGTTTTCTGTGAACACATTGGCGTGCCAAGTGGAGGCTGCTGTTTGGTTCCGTCAAGGGAAGTAGTAACCAGATTTAAATGTCCCACGCGGTTGAGGGCATTGGTTCGAGCTAGGCTCTTCTAGAACGCAACGCTGCCGGAGTTCTAAATCACGAACATTTCGTGGTTGTTCGATCGGTAAGAATTAGTTATTGGACGTTCCATAACTAATTTACACAAGGAAGAGTTGGTGTCCGAGGCGTCCTTGGTAGCTATAACTAGCTTATTGGAAAATAGGAGTTCATCCAATTTCGAGGATCGGTTCAAAGACGAGGAAAATTCGTGTCTAAAGCTGAGCTCATTCTAATTAATTTTTCTTAATATTTATTTCACGGTTTTTATTATTCTATTTTCAACTTTTACTTTTGACGTTATTTTTCTGTTAATTTCAGGTTTTCAAATTTTTATCCCCCCGAACGTCTTGGGCACGACAGCTGCCCCGACATAAATCTGGTCAAGCGAGAAACAATTTACAGTAAACCAGTCTCTGAGGGATCGACCCTACTCCCTATACTGCATAAATCAAAAATTAGGCGTAGGTTTATATTGGTGGATTCGACACCCATCAGCATTAAACCAGTTCAACAACTTGGATTTCTTTGATATCTCTCTGGTTGATGGATTTAATGTTCCCATGGAATTTAGTCCAACATCTGGCCGGTGCAGCAGGGGTATTCGATGCACAGCTGATATCATAGGTCAGTGCCCTAATCAGTTGAAAGCCCCAGGTGGGTGCAATAACCCTTGCACTGTCTACAAAACGGATCAATATTGTTGCAATTCAGGGAATTATGGCCCAATGAAATTTTCCAGGTTCTTCAAGGCAAGATGCCCCGATGCTTACAGTTACCCTAAAGATGATCCAACAAGCACATTTACTTGCCCTGGTGGGACCAATTACAGGGTTGTGTTCTGCCCTTAACGGAATGGCTGCTTGGTGCCTTATGAAGTTACATATTAAATAATGGAGAAATAAGTTTTTTTCACAAGCACGTGTATACCGCGCAACTAAGTGAAATTGTATTAAAACTTCAAATATGGAGTTTATGGAATTAATGGGTAAAAGTTTATGTAATTTATCGTTTCTGGTTGTCTCGAGCTACTGGGGAATTGACTGGACATTTATAATATGAGTTTAAATAATTTGTAATTAAATTTCGACTCTTCATCTATTAATTACAACTACTAAAATATCATGACTTAGCTCTTCGATCTAATTTTATCTAATGATAACTATTATATCTTCTTTCATGAAAAGATAATTACTAAAAAAATGGTAATTAAGTCATTTATAACTAAAACAAATGACTAGTGACCACATTACTTTCTATCTATCATGTAATGTCAGCGAGAGGATATCATTTACCATTTATTTGGTTATAAATTCCATTATTATGGAAGAAGCTATATAATGTAGAAGTATACACCCAACGCATCAACTTTTAGTTACTTATCTATTAGAATTCAAGCTTTCATTTAAATCGAAGTAAACAAGTAACACATATATAATTCATCATCCATTCAGGGTTAATGTATGATACACTATGAATGTTATAAGTGAATAAACCTAATTTGTCCTACTTGGGTCCTTTCTTTTGCAATTGTAAAGGCCTAATTTAGCCTAGGCCCAGATTACAAATAAATTAAACAAAAAATTAAACAAAAATAAGAAAAAAGTCTAAATTAAAAAAAAAACAGTCCAATTACAAAAAATGTCAAGCCCAAATTTACAGGCCCAAATGACCCAAAACAATGAAAACCCTAATGGCCCAAAAACCTAAACAGTTTTCAGAAAAAAAAAAGAAACCCTAGCCCCTTTTTGAGCCACACTCTCGTCAGCACACTCGAGCCTCGAGGTCTGCCACCATTAACTGCCTCCGTCCCGTCGGTTGACTCTAGATGCAACTGCAAAAAAAAAAAAAAAAGAACAGACAAACACACAAAGGCAATAGGAATAGTAGAAAAATATAAAAATGTATAATATACAAGTTGTATTGGCTATAAATGCCAGAGAATGGATTGTATTCGTGGATTTTTTTTTGTTGGAAACAGAGAAATATAGAGACGAAAAAGCAATAAAAAACAGAAAAGAAAAAGTTATAAGGTGATTTTTTATTTATTTATTTCTTTCGTAATAAATAAGATTAAAAATAAAAAAAGAGAGATTTCTTACTTGTTTTCGGTCGTCAAGGGCCCGTGTTCGGCTCGAGAAGTCTCGGAGTCCCCCTAGGGCTTAGTTGAAGGCTTTGCCGGAGGGAAGAGAAACCGAAAGGTTTCATGACCGTCAGCCCAATTTCTCTAGTGTTTCGACAATTTTTCCCAAAACGAGGTTTTTAAGAAAAGGGGATTAAATGGGGATTTTCTAGATTTTTTCAACCACCAAAGAAAAAAAAATATTTTCAAAGTTTAAAAAAAAACAGTAAATAGAATATTTTTTTATTAATTTTTTTATTATATAGGCTAGGTTAAACGACGTCGTTTTGGCCGGCGTGCCCCAAAACGACGTCGTTTTGAAGCCAAAAATCGCCAACCCGACCTGAACCTAGCAGGATCTGCATTTTTTTAAAGGGGGTCTAATTTCTGCTTTGGTCCTTCCGCTTTTACGGTTTGTTTCAATCTGGTCCTATCTTATTTTTTATTTTTTATTTTGCCACTTAATTTTATTTTATTTTCATTTTGGTCCTTAGACCATTTTAAGAGGTGGGTACCTGAAACAATGCCGTTTCACTCGACCCGAACCATCCCTAGGATCCGCATGTTTTGTATGGGGGAATTTTTTGGCTTTAGTCCTTCCATTTTTAAATGCCTTTCAAATTGGTCCTATTTCCTCTTTTTTTTCGTTTTAAAATTTATCCACTTAATTTTATCTTGTTGTAATTTAGTCCCCCAATTTGCCAAAGAAACGGTGCATTTAATTTTTTGGGATATTTTCCTATTTAGTCCCTATTTCTTTTCGCTCATCTCATTTTGATCCTTTATTCTGTTTTATTAGTTTTTTTATTTACAATTTATCCCCCTAAATTTCATTTAAATTTTAATTTAGTCCTCTATTTATTTATTCATTTATTTTATTACAGTTTGCCCCTTATTATTTAATTTATCCCGATTTACACTTTTAATTTCATTTAAGTTACAATTAAGTCCTTTTTATTTTAATTCTTTTATTCATTTATTTACTTATTCACTTATTTATTTAATCATTATTCCTTTTATGTTATTCATTTATTTACTCATATACTTATCTGTTTATATATTATTCACTTATTTTTTTATTTTAATCCTTTTATTCATTTATTTATTTTTTCTTAATTTTTTTAACATTTAAATTTTTATTTTCTTTTATCGATTTTTTTCTTCTTTTTTGCCTTTATTATTATTACTATTTTTTTATTATCTATTTATCTATTTATTTATTACCTCTTTATTTTTATACATCCTTAAAAATTAGATTGTATACATGCTTTTATTGGTACGATTTTTGTTTATTATTGTCATTTATTATTTTATTTTTAGTGTGTTCTTGTTATTTTATTATTTCTGTTATTATTTTCGGCACTTCCATGTCATGTACAATTACCTTTTTAATCATGCATTTTCCATTTTTATTTATCTTAAATTACTTCATTTATTTATTATTACTATAATATAATTATTAATATTATTATAATTATGTCATTATTATTATATTCCTTTATTTACTTATTATTTATCATTTTACCCACATAATAATTTTAAATTATTTCATTATCACTATATCATACATTAAGTTTAAGCATTTATCCATGTGTATATTATGCCCGAATAAGTTAAATGCATATCGTTTTAAGTATTACGTTTGTTTATTCGCACGACACATAAAAATTTCTTTTTTTAAACCATGCATGGCAATGTTCATTATTTTTGGAATTAAAAGAGCCGTGCTCCTAACTTACGGGATATGGCTTCTTTCTAAATCCAAAATAGTTGAATATCCATTTCAAAAAAATAAAAATGAGATTTAAGCAACGATTTAAACGGCAATTATTCTGGTTTTCAAAAACTAAAGGCGTCATGTCTTGACTCACGGGGCATGATACTTCTTCTCAATTAATTCAGAATAAAGTCTTTTCTATTAAAATATCTTAATACAAAGGGATCGCATTTTAAATTCTCTTCAAATTTTCAATTTTCAACATTAAGACATCAAGTAATCAATTAGGTACCAATTTTGGGAGTAACGAGGGTGTTAATCCTTTCTCGTGCATAACCAACTCCCGAACCCATTTTCTGGATTTTTGTAGACCGAAAAACATTGTTTTAGTAAATCAAACCTCTTATTAAAATGATCAAATTACGAGGTGATCCGATCACACCTCCTGAAAGTAAATGGTGGCGACTATATTTTCGTTTTTTTAAATAAAAAGTCGATTTCAAAATGATCTCAAAAAGGTTTCGACAGCAATTATCATTGCATATATTTCTTTCAAGTTTTCAAGTTCATCCACCATTCATATTTATATGTTTCTGTTTCAAATATGCTTAGAAAAAGCCACAGCAAAACGTAGCCCCAAATCTAGTAAAAATACAATTCTAAGTCACAAAAATAGTGGAGTCCTAGGATGTAATTTCTAAAATAAGCTTTCACTAAGCTTTAATTAGACAAAATATTATTTAAGTATATAAATAATTAGGAATTTTGTTAATGTTTTGTGTAAAATGTTATCTAATTACATAAATTGAAACAATTTTCGTAAAGGGTTGAACATTCGTGGCGATTAAGAGTGAATTCTTATGGTGTTGGTCAACATTCATGGAGGGTAGCATAGGTCGTGTCTTTTCTTTGAAACCATCTTCGTTCAATTGTTTGTAATTTATTTCTTTAGCATTTATAATTTGGGCGAGTCGATTGAACCAATTCAATGATAAATCTTTGAAAACATCTTCATTCAATTCTTACTTATATATGTTTATTCTTCTTTAATTATTTGAGGATGTATGATGGGTTATCATTGATAGTTGCCGCAGATTTATTGTTGAGAAAATGGTGAAAGACAGGTGGCTTTGTGATGCCCTGTTTTGGTTTCTCCATTTTGAGTTACAGAGAGGAGAGAAGGCAAAAAAATATTTTGGATTAATTATAGAAAGGTCCGCAAGTTTTTATCTAAATTGAGAAAAAATTTAGAGTTACCAAAATAGAACAAATTTTATTTTAGAGTGACCTTAAATGTAGTTTACGCAAAGTATAATATAAACATAACATATTTAATTGTATATATGCTACGAGAATTTGACTTTCTGTAACATTTTTGGGTTTTTTTGTTATCGATGCACATATTGGATTCACCATGGTCTGCTTCTGATTTTATCTCAGCTCTCGTCCAAGTATGATAATAGGCAGTTCTGCTTTAAGTTTGGTATATCAAGTTGGAGGGATATCGTTTCCTTGAGGACTTCTCCCCTTCAATTCGATGCATCTCTCGCGATGGTACTCCAAGGATATCTACTATTATTTGGAAAAAAATCTCTACAGTTCATCCAGTCAATGGATCTCAACCATTTGGCTTACATGATAGTTCTTGTGAATCTAAACACAATACTGTACATGAAGCAAAACTCAGTCCAACATCAAAGAGGGTTAGATTGGGAGAAGCAAAGATTTCTGCAGTTGACCAACACAGTGAAGAATGAATGCAATTCTCTTGCCTCGAAGCAGAATCAGGTATATATAGAGATTCCTCTCCTTTTTCTTTTCCCATAACATCATGTTATGTTTTTATTGACCATGAATACGAGAGAAGCTTAAATCACTTTTGAACTATAAACAACTGCATCACCATTTACAATCTCGTTGAGAATGGTTTTGGGTCAGATTGGATACTTCCCTATCCGATTCAGAGATTCTGCTTTAATGACTGTGTCATGCAGGGGACATTCAGCTTCGGATGTAACAATTTTTAGGTACTGCCTGGGGGGCTTGACTGATAGGTCTCTTTTGCTCAAGGAAATTGCAACAACTGTTTCGGATGAAGGAATTTCAGGATTAGTAGAGCAGGTTTCCCTATACTCCGGATGTTCTCACCATAGGTAATTTACAATGCTTTGCTTTCAGACATCGTTGTTAGTGATCATTGTATTCATGCTTGGTTATAACGTGGAATGTAATAGTAACTATCATGATATCTCTTCATTGTGAATATAGGGAAAATATACAACACTGTCAATTGTTCTTGGGATCTATATCGAGTATTGTTGAATTTTCTTTTCCTTTTGCTAATTGAAAAAGTTGTTGCCTACTCTAAGGCATCAAATAAAAATGGCAAAGAGATTGATAGACGAGGGAATGATAGCTTGGAATTTGATATCACAAAACAACCTTCAAGTTCAACCTCAAATGAACAGTAAGTGGCAAGCTCTTACAAATAAATAGTGATTGGCAAGCTCATTGCTTTGGCGAACTAGAATTAAAATGTAAACTGGGGTCGTGGTAAAGATGCGACCAAATTGAAGCATGAAGTTGCGAAGCAACTGGATTTAAATTACTTGTGTGCAATTTATGTTTTCCAGCTTTGTAAGAGATTTAGTATTTATTAGTACAATATATTTGATATTTATTAGTATAAAATTTTTTTTATATTTAAGAGTTTTTTTTTTGGGGTTATAAATACTCATGTTTCATTGTTCAAAAAATGAGTGAAAATAAATAGAAACTTTAGCAGATAATTTTGTCGCTAAATTACTCGTTTCTTCTCTACAATTCTTTCTTTCTTAACATCGAAATTCCAACAATTGGTATCAGAGCTTCTATTCTTAAGGGTCGTCGTTGCTTCTTTCTTAATAAAACATGCATTCTGCAAGTTTCTGTCCACCTTAACTGTTAGTCTTTAATGGTTAAAACTACAATATATGAGTTGTTAAGATGAAGACCTACCTGCAAGCTTATGACTTGTGAGAGGTTGTGGATATTGATATCGAGCTTGCACCATTAAGGGACAATGCAATAGTCGCTCAAATCAAGTACCAAAGTGACAAGCAAGCTAAAAAGACAATGTTCTACATTCAGAATGACTTCTCAAATGTAATATTCACACATATTATTGCCCGCGAGGCTCTAAACAAGCTTGGGATAAGCTAAAGGGGGTTTCAAGCTTCAAACAAGACCAAACAACAACAACTCATTAATCTCAAGAGAGATTTTGAGAATTTGAAGATGAAGGAGGCTGAAACAGTGAAGTAATATGCAAACAAGATTATGGTGGTAGTTAATAATATCAAGTTACTTAAGGAACAGTTCGCAGATAGCATTGTCGTTGGGAAGGCCATTACAACACTTCTTGAAAGGTATGAATCTAAGATTTCCTCACTTGAATACTTAAGGAACCTATTAGCCATCTATTTTCCAAAGTTGATAAATACCATTTATGCTCAAGAACAAATAAGAGCATCAAGGCAAGAGGAACACACAAAAGAAGCATTGCGAGCCCTGAGTATTGAAAGTGTGAAACCCTAGAAACATAAGAGTAAGAAAGGTTGGACAAAGATGAAAGAGAAGTTGATGCAAGATGGTGGAAAAATAAATATCATCCATGCTCGCACTGCAAGAGAAAAACTAACCTTGAGAAATATTGTTGGTTCAGACCAGATATAAAATGCATATTATGCAAGCAGTTGAGACACATGCAGAAGGTATGCAAAAAGAAAAGGTCAACCCCTCAATAAAATGGGCACACTCAGACAGCTAAAGGAGATCATATTCAGGAGGAGCAGGTGTTCACAGCCACATATTCTGCATCAAAAAATAGATTCACAAAAGATTGGTTGATTGATAGTGGATGTACCAACCAAATGGCCTTAAATGAAATCATCTTCAAGAAATTTGACAGAAGTTGCAATCTTAAGGTGAGGATTGGTAATGACGAACTCTTAGAAGTTAAGGGCAAAGGCAAAGTGGTGATCAGCTTGCCATAAGGTACTAAAGTAATTTCAAATGTTCTGTGAGTACTTGCGATAGATCAAAATCTCCTTAGCATTGGTCAACTACTTAAGAAAAATTATAATGTGGCTTTTAAAAATTATGGTTACATTATATTTGATTTATTGGGATAGGAAGTTGTATCAGGTTCGATGAAAAATAGAAATTTTGTGTTAGACTGGAATTTGGAGAACCCAAAATCCTATACCAGTTTTGTAGATGACGTGAGCCTTTGGCATAAAATATGAGGACATGCAAACTATAAGTCCCTTAGTCGAATGTGTGAGGCAAGTTAGGTTGAAGAAATAATCAGTATTGAGGAGCAAAGTGGCATCTGCGAAGTATGTCAACTTGGGAAGCAAACAAGGTTACCATTCCCAGCAAACAAAACTTGGCAAGCTCATGAAAAGTTATAGTTGGTTCATTCTGATGTATGCAAACCTATGAAAATATCATCATTAAATGAGTGTAGATAATTTGTCTTGTTCATTGACGACTGTAACAAGTATTGTTGGGTTTATATTTTGAAACAAAGAACTAATGCAGCTGAAGTATTTTGGAAATTTAAAGTACAAGTTGAGAACCAAATAGAAAGCAAGCTAAAGAAAATCAGGTCTGATAATGGAACCGAGTACACCTCAGATAAATTCGAAAGCTACTATGAAGAAGTTGGAATCCATCATCAGCTCACCAACATTTACACTCCGTAGTAAAATGGGTTGTGCGAAAGGAAAAAAAGGATAGTAATGGACATAGTGAGATGTCTATTATTTGAAAACAAGTTGCCAAAAGAATTTTGGGCTGAGGCAGTGAACACGTCAATTTATTTGTTGAACAAGCTACCAACCAAGGCTGTAAAAGAGAAGACTCCATTCGAATCATGGTTTGGGAATATAGAGGAGGTCGCAGCAGGGTATTTTCATTAGGTATAGCAGTAATAGAAAGGGTTATAGAATTTATGATCATTCTTCCAATAAAATTTGGTGAGCAGGGATATTGTGTTTGAAGAAGGAAAAGCAGAGAATTAGGATGCTACTAAAGTTGAATATTTGAACAAATGAAGTGCAAATAGGGTTCGCAACATTATAATGATGGAAGTGAGTTGGGATCGCAATTTGATGATAATCTAATTGAAGCAGACTTTGACGACACTTCAGTAAAGGGACGCGATCTTTTGATGAGATCTATCATTGAGTTGACATAGCATTACTTGAGCCTGTGAGCTTTAAAGAAGCTGAAACCATAGAAGGCTAGAAAGAAGCCATGCGAGAGAAGTTGAATATGATTCACAAGAACCAAACTTGGGAGCTTGTTGACAAGCCATCGCACAAAAGGGTTATTGATGTCAAGTGGGTGTTCAAAACCAAACTCAATGTCGATGTTTCACTTAATAGGTTGAAGGAGAGATTTGTTGTGAAAGGTTTCAGGCAACAATATGACATTGATTATTGGGAGACTTTTACACTGGTAGCAAGGCTGGACATGATTAGATTATTATTAGCCTTGGCAGCATAAATGATTTGGAAAATCAACTAGATGTTAAATCAACTTTCTAAATACTTGTAGGAAGAAATCTATGTAGAGCAACCTCCTGAGTTCGCAGTTAAAGGAAAAAGAAAGAAGATATATAGACTTAAGAAAACCCTATATGGATTGAAACAGGCTCTGCGAGCCTAGTATGCGAGGATAGATGAGCACTTTGCGAGCTTGAGATTTAAAAAGTGTCCTAGCGAACCCACCATGTATCTGAAGAAAACTAGCGAAGTCACTTCGCTAACTATTTCATTATATGTTGACGATCTGTTTGTGATTGGGAACATCAATGATTTAGTAAAGGAGTTTAAGTTGCAAATGGAGAATATGTTTGAAATGTCAGCACTTGGAAAGACAATGTTTGAGAAGCTGAGAGATAAAATTAGTGTTCGCAATATGAAGGTCAATGAGGAGTGTTGTAAGATGACAATTCATGCAACATGCAAGATTGGCAAACCCTTAAAGATTAGGAATCTACCTCAAATGAAAATTAAGTGGCGAGCTCTTACAAATGAACAGTAATTGGTGAGTTGATTACTTTGGTGAACTAGATTCAAAATGCGAATTGAGGTAGTGGGTAAAATGCGAACTAGGGTTGCTATAAAGATGCAAGCAGTTTGAAGCATGAAGCTACGAATTAGCAATTGGATTTAAAGAACTTGCATGCAAGTTATGTTTTTAGATTATGTTTCTAATTTTTTAGGATATTTAGTATTTATTAGTATAATATATTTGATATTTATTAGCATAAAATATTTTTTATTTAATATTTAGGAGTTTTTCTTGTTATAAATAGCTCTTGTTTCATTGTTCAAAATTTGAGTGAAAATAGATAAAATATTTAGCAGACAGTTTTGTTGCTAAATTACTCGTTTCTTCTCCGTAATTTTTCCTTTCTTAACATCAAAATTCCAACAAGCTTCAATGGTTGCAATTCAACTCGATAGTTCTGAGACCAAAAGAGATGAGAAAATCCAGTAGGAAAGAATGAACACACCATTGAGTTTACAGCAATAGTTGGTGCTTCAGCATGCTATGCTTTATTGTTGTCTCTAACACATTTCTGATTTGACAAAATACAGAAAAAGGGCACATTTAGTGTTGTGTTTGAAATGCAGATTTACACTTCATTGGTTTCGAGTTTTGTTTGTTTGTTCATGTTGTTTTTTCAGTTTGGATTTCATGGAGTTAGAGTTCGAAATGGAGAAATTTAAACAAGGGAAGGTGATTTATGTAGTGAGTTTGATTGGAACAGATTTGGCATGGCAAATTTGTACAATGGGAGTAGTGGGATTGATCTATTTGGTGTCGTCTTTGTTCTCAAATGCTGTGAGTATGCTTAGTTTGCCATTTGTTCCAGTTGTTGGTGTTCTGTTTTATAAGGAGAAAATGGATGCAATTAAGGTATGGGCAATGTTGTTCACTCTTTGGGGCTTTGATTTTTATATCTACCAACAATAACTTGATGATAATAAGTAAGAGAAAAAGGAATCCAATGAAATCGAAGGTTCTAAATCCGAAATTTAACTTAGTTGATTAAAGATTCTAAATCAAAGTATTGGCCATATTTTTCACTATTTAGGGTTTTGCTTCTTATCTATAGACCCAAGAAATCAAATATTCTTATAGCATAAGCTTATGTGCATATGTACATGTCTACCATATGTGTTGTATGAATAAATAGTATTTTTCTTTTTGTTAAGATCAAAGGTTCCTCTCTCTTTTCATTTGCTATTTCGTCCATACTACAGATAGATACGAACGTCATTGTCTAAAATTTTATATTTTTATAAATTTTTGAGGCTCAAAATAAATTTTTTTCCCCAATTTTTAAGTATAAAAATATTACAAGTTTTAAAAATTGAAAACAATGTAGAAGTGAAGGATGTTGAGACTCGATCTACCCCTTCCTTACACCCTTATTTAAACCCGATGAAACTTGAAACAAATCCACTCAGACAAGTTACAAGGATTCAAATCTTATCTTAAACATTAATTAAGTAAAAACTAAGCATAAAAATTAAAAGAAATGGTATAAATTACCAGTTATTCCACGTATATAGATTTAATCCATCATTTCAAAGGGAAAATGAGAGAATAACAGAGATTCTTTGTTAGTATTCAATCAATGCCTTAGCAAACTGAAAAGACCTTGACTAAGGCAATTCAGCATTGTTCAACCATTCGCTTTGGTTGGTTAATAAGAAAATGTTCCAATTTAGAAGGGGCAAATTCAAATTCAGATATTTTTTTAGCAGGTTCGGAATTTATAATCTTTGTATGCGCAGCTGATACCGTAGGGCAGTGCCCTAATCTATTGAAAGCCCCAGGTGTGTGCAATAACCCTTGCACCATCTACAAAGCCGATCAATATCGTTGCAATTCAGGGAATTGTGGCCCAACGGGTTATTTTACGTTATTCAACAGGGATGAATGTAGGGGATAGCAGAGTCTGGTTCTCCTAAAACGGAAAATTTTACATTTAAGTTTTTATAATTTATAAAATTTTAAATTGGTAATGGTAAAATTGCACTTTGACTCCCTTAAAAATGATAAAATTTTGATTTAATCTTCTAAAAATTATAAAGATATAAACTATTAAAATGACAAAATTACATTTTACTATTATAAAAATATATAATTTAATTCCAACAAAAAAAAAATTCTAACTTTGTCTATGTTCTTCAAGGGAAGATGCCCCGATATTTATAGTTACCTTAAAGATGATCAAACTTGCACATTTACTTGCCCTGGTGGGCCCAATTACAGGGTGTGTTATGCCCTTGATTGAATGGCTGCTTGGTGCCTTATGAAGTCACATATTAAATGGAGAAATAAGTTTTTCTCACAGGCACGTGTATGTGCTAAGTGTAATTGCACTAAAACTTCGGATATGGAGTTAATGGATTTAATGGGTGAAAGTTTAATGCGTTCATAAAATATTAGATTTCGACAGCACCGTTTAACCACATCAATGCAATAAACAAAGCAAAGAGAGAAATAAACACAAATTTAAAACATGAGTCAAAGAGATAAAGTGAAAAAAAAATCAACATACAATATTTGTTAGCGCAATTTGAATTCATCAATCTTACATTTGTAAAGCCTCACTCATTGAATGATTTTATTTAACAATTCATTCAACATAACTATTGGCTAGAGCTTAATCTACCCTCTCCTAATAGATAATTGCAACCTTAAAATCGTACCCAAATTATTACAAATTACTCACCCAAATACCTTGCATTACGTACAATATCTCTCCATAAAAATCCGTAAACAAGGAGTGTTTAAGCATAATATATTTTCTTGTTCGAGCATTATTTGGACTTGGTTGGTGTTCATTGTTGTAGAATACCCTTAAGGGGTTTCGTGAAAGAGGTGGAGAACTTGTTTGTTAAAAGTTCATGGTGAAGAACTTATTTGTTGAGAATTTATATCAAGGTGGATGTCGAAACCGTTTTTTTGAAAACAAAAATTTAGTTGTCGACTTTAAAAATAAAAACCGGAGTCGCCACCGATCCTTGATTGAGGTGTGATCGGCTCACCTTAAAAACAATTTTGGCCTACGAATTTTGAGAAAACGAGTTCGGGAGTCAGTTACGCACGAGGAAGGGTTAGCATCCTCGTGACGCCCAAAATCGGTACCAAATTGATCATTTAATGTCTTAGTGTCGAAGGTTAAAAAGATTTTAAAATCAGCTCGAATGATGGAATTTGAAAAAGGATAATCAATTGTTCAAGTCATGTAAAGAAATCGAGTCCCAATACGTTAGGGTACAATTCCTCATAATCCCCGAACTTTGAATATCACTTTTATTTCATGCGAAAATCTTCATTTCGAGAAAGTAACAGGCCACACCCAATACGTTAGGGCACGACAAGTTAAGTTCCCAAAAATGATTTTTATGCTCATGCATTTTGAATAAAGAATATTCTCGGTCATTTAAGATTGACAAAGAAAATCAGAACCCAATGCGTTAGGGCTCAATTTCCCTCGAAAATCCCAAATTTCAAATAATGCTTTTATTCAAAAAAAAAAACCTTTAAATCAAAAAAACTTTGATGAATGGTTAAAACCAAAATATATTTTCAAAAGGATATGATAAAACATTAACGTACAATATGAAACAAATACTTTAATTTAAAATATATGTATATATGTATTTTCAAAATATAAGTATGAGACATAAATAAATTTTGAAAACGTGTATAAGCATATATTAAAATAGATATATATAAGTATACGTATATAAAATAAATAAAAAATGAAATATATAAAAAAAAACCTATTATAATTTCTAAGAAAATATGCATGTATATATATATGTATGCGAAATTTATGAAAATAAGATAAAAATATAAAAATATGTACATGTGTATATATTTACAAAAAAAAGTATATATATAAAATATAAAGTATATATAAAAAAGTAAAAAACAAAAATAAAAAAACAAAACATACGTATAAAATATATGCATGTATTTATAAAAGCTTAAAAATATATATATACCTATATATATAAAAAAAATGCCCATATGTATATTATAAAAAAAAAACTATGCGTATATATATATATATATGTATAGAAAATATGATAATAATAAATAATAATAAATAATATAATAAAAATAATTAATTTTAATAATAAAATAATTAATAACAAAGGACCCAAATTGAAACTACAGGAAACTTTCAGGTAAACGTTTAAAATAATAAAAGCTGAAGACTAATTTGTAGTGCGCTGGAAACATCAGGGAGCAAACAAGCAAATGTACCAGCCCCTTATACGCAGCGCTTTCATGTTGGACCAAATTGAAACAAGAAACAAACGTGCGGTCAAAATTGAAAATAAAAAATTACATTGAAGGTGACTCAAAAACAGAGGGATCAGTTGCGCAAATTCCCCTTTCAGGGCCAGAACGCGCGGACCTTGCTTGCGGGTCGGGTCGACGCGCGGATCTGGCCCCTTGCAAAACGGTGCCGTTTCACTTTTGTTATTTAAAACAAATTTTTTTTGTTAAAAATTCTATTTACAGCAGAAAACAAAAAAAATAAAAGGGAAAAACACTCTCTGCTAGGGTTTTCTTAACCCATCATCGCGCCGCCGCTCAGCCTCCATGCCTCGATTTCGACGGAGAAGACACCGGATCGATGACTCCGGCGACCAGGTAAGGCTCTTCTCCCTTTCTTTTTATTTTAAATGAAAAATAAACAAGAAAAATCCAAAATAAAATAAAAACAATTCACCTTCGAGAAAGGGAAAAAAAATTAGAATCTCGGTCTTTCTTTCTATTTCCAATATGTTTTTTACACCGAAAATCCCCCCTTTTACAGATTTTTCACGGCTTTAAATAGCCGAAATGAAAAAGAAAAATGAACAAAATCAAAAAGAGATCTATTCTGTTATTTGTTGGCATATTGCTGCCCGATTTTTGCTATTCTGTTCTTTGCTGCATTGTTTTTTGTTTTGTTGTTGCAGGTACAACGTGGCGTAAAGAACGGCGTGCGCAGGGGGCTGCCATTGGGATGTGCGGCGGCTGCTGGCAAATGCTGTTAGGGTTTTGCTTTTGGTTAAGGCTAGTGGGTTTAATTTGGGCCTGGGAATGGGTTTGATGTAATGGGTTTGTTATTGGGTTTAGGGTTTTATCATAATCGGGCCACTGTTATTGGACTTTTATGAATAGACTCTTTTTTATTTGTTTTTATTATTTTTCAAAAGCCCGGGCAAAATGGGCTATTACAGTTGCCCCTCTTTGCTCGTTGTCGTGTAACGGGAACAGAGCAAAGACTTTAAAATGGCCAATTTTGTCCGGTCGCGCTAGACCCTGGTGCTCTTCTTCTTCTAGTAGCCTTATTCCCTCCTACTGCATCTTCAGAGGTATAGGAACTAGCGCTTCAATCTACCCCATTGCAATTTCGGGGAGATAGGATTCATATGTTGTAGCTTCTCGAAAGAACAAAATTTGCTATCTTTAATCTGCTCCACTGCAACTTCAGGGAGATAAGACTTATAGCTTCAACTTGTTTTGCTACAACCAAAAGATAAATCTTGATGCGATCTGCTCTACTGCAACTTCAGAGAGATGAGATCTGCGGTTTTAATCTACTCCATTGCCACTTCAAGGAGACTGGATTGGTTACTTCTGTCTGCTCCACTGCAACTTCAGGGAGATAAGACTTGTATCTTCGATCTACTTCACCACCAGTATGGGAAGACAAGATCTGCTTTCTTCGATCTACTTCACGCCAATACATGAAGACAAGATCTGCTTTCTTCGATCGATTCCACTGTCGACTGGGGAGATAGAATTACTGGCTTCAATATACTCCACTGCAACTTCAGGGAGGTAAAATCCGCCATCTTCGATTTGCTCCACTACTGCTTAGGGAGGCAAGATCTGTAATCTTCAATCTATTCCACTGTTGCCCAGGGAGATAGAATTACTGGCTTCAATGTACTCCACTGTAACCTCAGGGAGGTAAAATCCGCCATCTTCGATCTGCTCCACTACTGCTTAGGGAGGCAAGATCTGTAATCTTCAATCTACTTCGCCACCAGTATAGGAAGATAAAATCTGTATATTCGATCCACTTCGCTACCAATATAGGAAGACAGGACCTACTATCTTTGATCTACTTCATGCCAGTACATGAAGATAAGATCCATTTTCTTCGATCTACTCCACCACCAGTATGGGGAGACAAGATCTGTTATCTTTGATCTACTTCACGCCAGTACATGAAGACAAGATCTATTTTTTTTTCTTTGATCTGCTTCGCCACTAGTATGGGAAGACAAGATCTGGTATCTTTGATCTACTTCACGCCAGTACATAAAGACAAGATCTGCTTTCTTCGATCTACTTTGCCACCAGTATGGGAAGATAAGATCTGGTATCTTTGATCTACTTCACGCCAGTACATGAAGACAAGATCTGTTTTTCCTTCGATCTACTTCGCCACCAGTATAGGAAGACAAGATCTGTTATCTTTGATCTACTTCACGCCAGTACATGAAGACAAGATCTACTTTTTCCTTCGATCTGTTTCGCCACCAGTATGGGAAGACAAGATCTGTTACCTTTGATCTACTTCACGCCAGTACATGAAGACAAGATCTACTTTTCTTTTCAGCCTACTCGTTGTTGCTCAGGGAGATAAGGCTTTATGATTTCGCCGATCTGTTCTCTGGGGAAGATGACCTGTATGATTCACTTTATGAGCCTAATTATGCCTAATGATTAGGATGTCATGATCATAATAAATCCAATGCTCCTAACTAGACATGTATGAATGACATTTGAATGGATGCAGAATGTCATTTTTCGAGAATGATTCCTCCTTGTCACTTAGGTTATCATTACTCAAAGTTTATTTAAAGTTTTATCGCTAATGTGCTATAGTGCCTTCTTGCTCGGCTGGCGTCTCGAAAGAAACACTTGACCAGATTGCCCCACTGTAACCTTCAAAGTTTAATCCACTGGGACGCAAAAATTTGTACCATCTTTCTCTCGTTGTAAACCAAGAGTAAAATATTTGGCCTTTTCTCAATACCCTGCTATCACAATTCAAGGATACAGGATGTGAAACTCTTTGGTCTCTTACACCATTCCCAAGGTGTCATACCGAATACTCAGGCATGAATGAAAAATTTTTTTATCCAAGAACAACTTCTTCTCATTATTAGGTGATCATTGCTTGCTTGTTCATTGAAGCTTTGTCACCAACACGACATCTTGCCATTTTGTTCAATCAATTTCTTAGACAAAAAAATTTAAAGGGATAGTCTTAATTTAGACTCTTCCTAGTGCGTTCTAAACAATAGTCCTGTTTGAGGTTCCTATATTATTTAGAAACTTCTAGAGTAATATGCAAAACCTCCCTTGTAAAAGTTCTATTAGTCTATGAATCATTATTCTAATGAAACATGCTTGAAAAAAGATCATGGATAAAAATAGAGTTGGTTCTGAGCAAAGCTTGAAATGAATAAATTGTCAAAGATAATAAAGATGGATAACAAAGAAACTGATTTAGGAATGCGTATCTTGGAAGTGAATGAAGTGCTCCAAGAATAACAAAAATAGTATAAGGATTAGGTGCCCCAGATATCACAGCTTGAACTTTGCTGTACAGACTTTCTGAAGATCATTCTGAGTTTGGCATGTGTTTAGGAGATCTACAACACTTTTTCGATGCCCCAAAATGTCGACTACCCTTTCTGTTGATTCAGGTATAGCAAGACCACTGTATGCCCCATGCTGATCAGTATTTGAGCTACTCCGATAATCTCATGCCATATTCTGATCAATATTTGAGCCGCCCTTTTCGGGTTTTCAACTCAAATCCCCTTTGGTCTAAGGCACCCTTTGCGGGTTTTCACCTTAGCCTCTCCATTTTACTTTTTCCATTTTCATTTTTCCTTTTCACTTTTTCATTTTTTTCATTTCATCATTTTTTAATGACTCAAAGTGCCCTTTGCGGATTTTTACCTTGGTCATCTCCTTCCTTAAGCGGAGTATTTCCTGACTGAATCTGAGTTTACAGGACTTTGCAGGTTTATCATCTATCTCGCTTAAAATCAAAGCTCCTTTGAAAAAAACCTTCTCTATAATCATAAGGGTCATCCCAATTTGGCATCCGCTTCCCTCCAAGATATTTTTTGTAGAAGGAGGATCTTCAACATTTGGTCACCCTCGTGGTATTCTCTAGGATGAACCTTTTGTTATAGGCTCACATAATTCATTTTTGGTACATCTGACCGTGATGAATAACTTTTAGCCTTCTTCATTCTATCAAGTTTGATTGATCACATCGCGATTGGATCCGTTCTGCTTCATCCAACTTGCTCAGCCAATACCTGGGCAGTCCTGGTGCGACCATGCGTAGACATCTTTGAATTCTTGAAGTAACTCAATAACGTCTTGCTTTGTTTCTTCGGTCATGCATGCTCCCTCAAGGTCACAGTCTCTATTGTCTCCTCATGAGGTAAAATTTCCTTCCTGCTCTACCATCCTTAATAAGTCCAGAAATAAGCTACAATCCATGTCATCTTCAAAGTTATGAGATCCCTCTAAACACATGTCTCACTCAAAAGAAGATTCTGGGTCTGTAACAGCGTCACTCATGTCATCGATATTTGGGGACCCATAGTGGGTACCAAAGAATATACAAAAGAATGTATGAATAATATGAATGAACGAATGAATGGTTTGGCAGAAAAAATCCAAAGAATGACGAAAACGTAAAGACTGAAAGAACATTTGCTCAAAGATGATTGCAATAATGTATTTATTAAAACAATAATATTCAGATGTGAGCCTATTTCACAAAGAAATCCTTATTGCTTCTAGGCTAAAAGCAACAAGTGTGTTCTGAACATTACTCTAATAGACTCTAAATACTTTAGGAGTTTCCTCTGCAGTCCCATTATTTAGAACACCTCTAAGGCGAATATCTAACAAGGATCCTTTTAATTGTGTCCGCATATATGGCATCGATGTGTAAATTTCTCACCACTTCTTCATACATTGCAGTCCCTCCATCCTTAATCATGATTGGGTAGCGGATTTCCTGCGCTAGACGAGTCACCAAACTTGATAATACCCATGTTGATAAGTCTTTCAACTTGCTTCTTGAAGGCAGTGCAATTCTCAATCGAGTGTCCCGTGATTCCCGCATGATATTCACATTGTGCGTTCGCATCATACCATTCAGGATACGGAGGTTGTAGAGGCTTCACATGAAAAGGGGAAACAACATGTGCATCAAACAAATTTTGATACAGTTCTTTATACGATACTGGAATTGGAGTGAATTGGGGCCTCTCAGTCTTTATGCTGGAATCTTGCCTCGATGGATTCTGTTGATTACCAACCACCTTTCTTGGATGACTCACAGTAACTGATTTAGAGTAACCCGTGTTGTTCACCTCATTTTCTCTTCTCCTTGGGACTAACCTCTTGTTACTCTCCTCTGCATCAATTTTCCCGCTCCTTATGGCGCTTTCAATCATTTCACCATTCATGACTACGTCAGGAAAACTTTTTGTGGCACTTCCTAACATATGTGTGATGAAAGGTGCTTTCAGGGTGTTAATGAACAGCATGGTCATTTCCTTTTCCAAGAGCGGTGGCTGAACTTGGACTGCGACTTCCCTCCATCTTTGTGCATACTTCCTAAAGTTTTCATTCGGCTTCTTCTCCATATTTTGAAGGGTGATTCTATCAGGAGCCATGTCTGTTACATGACTATACTGTTTCATGAACGCCTGTGCCAAATCCCTCCATGAACTAATCGTGGTACGACTCAATTGGTTGTACCATTTAGATGCTGCCCCTGAAAGCTATCCTGGAAACAATGTATCAAGAGTTGGTCGTTGTTAACATATCCCGCCATTCGTCTGCAGAACATGGTGATGTGAGCCTCTGGGCAAGTCGTCCCATTGTACTTCTCGAATTCAGGCATCTTAAACTTATGAGGGAGTACTAGATCTGGCACTAAACTCAGCTCTTTTGCGTCAATGCCTCGATAACTTTCAGTGACCTCCATCGCCTTGAACTTCTCTTCGAGCCACCTGCATCTTTCTTCTAACTGTTTCGGTAACTCTTCCTTCATTCTTTCCTTCTCAACCACTTCATCAAAGTCAGGAATGGCAGAGTTAATAGGATTATTTTCAGGATTAGATCCCGGTCCAGCTTGGAAGCTCGAAACACCAGCCCGAAACTACTGCGGCATGATGGTGACAGTAGATTTGCGCAGGTATTCAGCTTGAGTTCGCACATGTGGAGGGGTGAAACCTGGAGGATAAAAAGGTTCATCATCATTTCCCTCATCGACATTTTCCATGGGGCCCTTTCCTTTATCACGCCCCTTAGTTATCAGTTGGGTTAACTTTGCCACTATATCTTCTTGGGATTCTCGCATCTTCTCAGACATCTCTTGTTTCATCTTGTCGAACCGCTCCTGCACCTGTAGCTGAAGTCGGTCTTGCATCTCCTTCTGATACTGTTCGAGCTTTTCCAATCTCTGATCTATATCTTTTATCTTTGCTCGAGTGTCGTATCAGTGTTGGGTTGGTTGGTTGGTTTCCAGGTTAACTGAGCAATGATTTTAGTTAATTAGGATCAATTAAACGGTGTCTAATGCATATGATGTAATGAAACGCAAATGCATGAAATGAATGCAAAAAGAGACGTTGATTTATGTTCAATTCTTTGCTAGAAAACTTCACTAGAAAAAAAATCTCTTACATAAAGCGGATATATATATACGGCTTGTCCTCGAACTCCCCAAGCGAAGACAACGACCATTAAGATGCATCTCACGAATTTTCCAATAAACATCTACTAGCTCCTTTTTACTTCATCCAGGTTGCAACTCCTTGACCACCTATGCTTGTGAGCTTCTTTAAAAAGGTTGGGATATTTGACGATTCTTGAATAATCTTTGCTAATCTTGAATCAACGCAGCAAAGTCGTATACTCCTCTTGTTACACTTCTCGCATCACGCTTTCTTGGACTATATTCGGAGAACCGTATTATCTTCCACTTTATCAAGAAATCCATTTTCCATGACAAGCTCTCTATTTAGCAACCGAACGTGAATCAACACCTCTTTTCTATGATGAAATGCAATGCAGTCAAAATGTCATGCAACCAAAACAAAACATAACAAGTTAGTATTAGGTATAATATCACAATTCAGTGTACACAGGAAATAATAAAAGCACCTATTCAGGACTCCTCTAGAGTTTGGTATAGCTCTACCTAGGGCAAGTTCCTAAAGCTCACTATATGAGGCTTAGTTTCTAGAGTAAGGGTACCCGAACCAACAGATTCCTCGATCCTCACCCATTATAGGCTCATGCGGATCGAGTTCAGTTCAGGGGACAAATTTCCCTATGGCTGCACGGAGATGAAAATCTCACGAAGACATAGGTACAGATGTATCCCGGAAGCGGTCCACTACCCTGCACGGAGGTGAAAACCTCACGAAGGACTAGTTTCTCGCTCCCACTTAAAGGGTAAAATGCAAAATGCAAATGCAAAGTGACCAACTTACCAAGATGAAAAATCAATGAATACGAAGGGAACTCATGAAATTTATTTAAAAAACTTTTGATTTTCGACACAAAGACAAAACATAATCAATTCATGGCTCGACTCTCTAAAGGTCCCCAGTGGAGTCGCCAAGCTATCGAAACCGTTTTTTTTGAAAACAAAAATTTAGTTGTCGACTTTAAAAATAAAAACCGGAGTCGCCACCGATCCTTGATTGAGGTGTGATCGGCTCACCTTAAAAACGATTTTGGCCTACAAATTTTGAGAAAACGAGTTCGGGAGTCAGTTACGCACGAGGAATGGTTAGCATCCTCGTGATGCCCAAAATCGGTACCAAATTGATCATTTAATGTCTTAGTGTCGAAGGTTAAAAAGATTTTAAAATCAGGTCGAATGATGGAATTTGAAAAAGGATAATCAATTGTTCAAGTCATGTAAAGAAATCGAGTCCCAATACGTTAGGGCACAATTCCTCATAATCCCCGAACTTTGAATATCACTTTTATTTCATGCGAAAATCTTCATTTTGAGAAAGTAACAGGCCACACCCAATACGTTAGGGCACGACAAGTTAAGTTCCCAAAAATGATTTTTATGCTCATGCATTTTGAATAAAGAATATTCTCGGTCATTTAAGATTGACAAAGAAAATCAGAACCCAATGCGTTAGGGCTCAATTTCCCTCGAAAATCCCAAATTTCAAATAATGCTTTTATTCAAAAAAAAACCTTTAAATCAAAAAAAACTTTGATGAATGGTTAAAACCAAAATATATTTTCAAAAGGGTATGTTAAAACATTAACGTACAATATGAAACAAATACTTTAATTTAAAATATATGTATATATGTATTTTCAAAATATAAGTATGAGACATAAATAAATTTTGAAAACGTGTATAAGCATATATTAAAACAGATATATATAAGTATACGTATATAAAATAAAAAAATAAATGAAATATATAAAACAAAAACCTATTATAATTTCTAAGAAAATATGCATGTATATATATGTATGCGAAATTTATGAAAATAAGATAAAAATATAAAAATATGTACATGTGTATATATTTACAAAAAAAGTATATATATAAAATATAAAGTATATATAAAAAAGTAAAAAACAAAAATAAAAAAACAAAACATACGTATAAAATATATGCATGTATTTATAAAAGCTTAAAAATATATATATACCTATATATATAAAAAAAAATGCCCATATGTATATTATAAAAAAAACTATGCGTATATATATATATATATATATATATATGTATAGAAAATATGATAATAATTAATAATAATAAATAATATAATAAAATAATTAATTTTAATAATAAAATAATTAATAACAAGGGACCCAAATTGAAACTACAGGAAACTTTCAGGTAAACATTTAAAATAATAAAAGCTGAAGACTAATTTGTAGTGCGCTGGAAACATCAGGGAGCAAACAAGAAAATGTACCAGCCCCTTATACGCAGCGTTTTCATGTTGGACCAAATTGAAACAAGAAACAAACGTGCGGTCAAAATTGAAAATAAAAAATTGCATTGAAGGTGACTCAAAAACAGAGGGATCAGTTGCGCAAATTCCCCCTTCAGGGCCAGAACGCGCGGACCCTGCTTGCGGGTCGGGTCGACGCGCGGATCTGGCCCCTTGCAAAACGGCGCCGTTTCACTTTTGTTATTTAAAACAAATTTTTTTGTTAAAAATTCTATTTACAACAGAAAACAAAAAAATAAAAGGGAAAAACACTCTCTGCTAGGGTTTTCTTAACCCATCATCGCGCCGCCGCTCAGCCTCCATGCCCCGATTTCGATGGAGAAGACGCCGGATCGACAACTCTGGCAACCAGGTAAGGCTCTTCTCCCTTTCTTTTTATTTTAAATGAAAAATAAACAAGAAAAATCCAAAATAAAAAAAACAATTCACCTTCGAGAAAGGAAAAAAAATTGGAATATCGGTCTTTCTCTCTATTTCCAATATGTTTTTTACACCGAAAATCCCCCCTTTTACAGATTTTTCACGGCTTTAAATAGCCGAAATGAAAAAGAAAAATGAACAAAATCAAAAAGAGATCTATTATGTTATTTGTTGGCATATTGCTGCCCGATTTTTGCTATTCTGTTCTTTGCTGTATTGTTTGTTGTTTTGTTGTTGCAAGTACAACATGGCGTAAAGAACGGCGTGCGCAGGGGGCTGCCATTGGGATGTGCGGCGGCTGCTGGCAAATGCTGTTAGGGTTTTGCTTTTGGTTAAGGCTAGTGGGTTTAATTTGGGCCTGGGAATGGGTTTGATGTAATGGGTTTGTTATTGGGTTTAGCGTTTTATCATAATCGGGCCACTGTTATTGTACTTTTATGAATAGACTCTTTTTTATTTGTTTTTATTATTTTTCAAAAGCCCGGGCAAAATGGGCTATTACAGTGGAGATTATTAGAGTTCTATGACTCAAATTCTAAGACATTACTTACAAGTCAAGTTAAACAAAATCTTACTTGCAAGTCAAGTTAAATAAAATATATTTTCTTTTTAGAAGATTTAGTAGTATAATATATTAGCATTTATCAGCATAATATATTTTACATTGATTAGAATAAGACTTTTTCAACCTATAAATAGATATAGTCAAAACTCTTATTGTATCATTTGAATTCGACATTAGTGAATTTTCTTCACATCTACCTGTAGTTTTTTCCTGAAAGGGTTTCCACATAAAATCTATATGTTCTATTTTTCGTTCTTTTCTTTGCCATCTTTCTACATTGTCATTATCAACATTCAATTTTTAACATTATGAAACAATTTATAAAAGTTTTAATATACTCATGTCAAACACATACCAATATTTGAAATTGAGATTGGCAAAAGCTCTTTTAAGTTGTCGGGATTCAATCCACCTCGGCCATATAGAGATGGTATTCTATTTTTAAAATTTGAGTTTGAAGCAAGGTGGATCAGACTTTTTCGTTAAAATTTTTAGAGTCAAATTTTTGTATCGCGCATTAAAATATCACTTTTTATTTTGTAAAATATAATTAATTGGGATTAATTCTGTAAAAGCTAACGTAATATAAAACATTACGTAAATTTTTTTTTTTTTGACATCTACATTACGTAAATTTTCGTATGAATGGTCATGGGATTAGATCTTTTAAGGGTTATGGTCAAAATAGAAGGCTAAAGTATTAAACAAAATTTGAGTTGAAGTGAGTATATATACATAAAAAATCAAGTTGAAGCATCATGAGCTAGTAAAAAAAACTCGTCTTACTTGGTTGCTATCTTTGTTTGAAATTCACCTTATCTAGCTTTTTTCGATAGCTTTAACAATATAAATGGATGAAATGAAATTTTTAATAAAAATGACCAGTTTGCTCTTTAATCTATGGTAGAGGAATTAATTTGCTCATGTTTTTAGTAAAAAGGACAAAATATAATCCGACTCTTAGTATGGGGCGTCCATGGTACTTCTACCTATGTATGTATGCATGGTTTTTTTAATTTTTTTCTTTTTCATTTTGTTTCATGTTATAGCCGATGTGCAGGAAACCGGTTGGAGAAGAGAAAGTGGCATTATCCCAAACAGGGCAATTTTCATTGTGAGAATATTGCTTTGATATGGGGGTTGGTTCCATAGTTTGCGCAGCGAAAGGTGTTAAACTTCTAGACGGTCTTCAAGAATAATCGTGGGATGTTGGTTCTTTATTAAACCTCTGTAAACTTTGATCCTTTGCTTGGATTAAGGTATCTGATCATGAATCTGTTACTGAACTTGATTGGTGGATGCATCCCTTTGAAGGACCTCGTTCGACTCCTAAAATAATTCATCGCAACTTGGTTTCTTGGACCCCTCCTCTTGTCAGTAAGTTGAAATTTGATGTCGATGGATCGGCTTGGGGCAAACCTTGTCCAGCGCGCTGTGGATGCATTCTTCGTGACTAGGATGGTCATCTCCAAGGTATTTTCTTTAAAATATTTTCTATATATATTATGGCTCTTTTTAGATGTATCCCAAGCTATACTTGAGAGTTAGGACTAGTTATTGTGAAATCATGTTAGGTCTTTTTTTTAGGGCAAATTATATAATTAGCCACCCAATTATATAAATTTTCAATTTTATCATAACGTTTTAGATCGTTGTGAAGACATGGTTCTTTTTAATTGGTATAATAACATAATTATTCCTCAAAACTTATCCATTTTATCAATTTGATCCTAATTCAGAATAATTTAATAAATTTAATTATTCATATTTGCAAATTATATCAATTTAATCCTTAAATGCATATAATTAAACTATTATTATATAATTATGAAAAAGTACAATATATACCGGACTTATTAAATACAAAATTTATAGGCACGAGACTGAGAACGATTGAAATTTCCGTGAAGTTCTTTGCTGCCAACTTAGTTTAAGCATTTGATTATCAATGGGAAACATTCTAGATGTATATAAGATATATTTTAAGTTGAAATAATTTATTAAAACTAAGAAATTGATTTTAAATATGCAAAATGTTGAAAAGGATAGTGGGTGGAAGAAATGGAGAGATGGAAAATAATTCAATGTTCGGCCCAGACGTGAATAATGCACTCTTAAAACGTGGGTAATGCAGTCTTAAAATAATTATTGAATAGAAGAAAGTGTAAAACCCAACCCCCAATGCATGAAAAACACCAATGTAAGTCCATCCAACCAACTGCAACTCACCAACACCGCGTTGCGGATATTGATAATATTATCAATGAAGAAGGGTTGGAAAATTTCCGGTTATATTACCAAATTTTCAACAGACAATTATTAATTATATGCATTTTCTGGAAGAAACTTCATTGCGCTTGATGTATGTGCACAATATTTTTGTGTTTTAGCTAAGCTTAATCTATATATTTGGAGTTGTGAGCAATGGCAATTGCAACCATGAGCAACTTTATTTCTCTTCTTCAAAAGCTCGATTTTTGTTGGAAAAAATAAAAATGGAAATTATTTCTTCAATTGAAATTCATATTACATCTGTGATTTTATATGTTTTGTAACAGCCCAATTTTCAGTAGTGTCAGAATAGTGATTTGAGATCACTAAATTCGATGAAAAAGTTGGAAAAAAAATTTATTAATTAATAATTATAAGTTAAGCGTGATTTTAGAAATATTTTTGAATTAGTAAATTTGTGATTTAAAAGAAATTATTAGGTAAATTGGGTCAAAAATGAGGTATCGAGACCTCGGTATTATAAACTGAGCCGTAAATATTTTTATAAATATTTACGGAGTGTTAATAGGGTAGTATTAAAGTTTCGTTAAGAAATTTTAACGTTTCGATGGTTAATTGATTAAAAAGGATTGAATTTAAAAAAAAGAAATGTATTCTCAGGACTTCATTACGGTAAATTAGAATTGTAAATATTTATTATAAATATTTATGAAGTTAGTTGTGTAGTTAATTAGGTTTTAATTAAGTGAATTTGTCTAAATTGAGGTTAATTATGAAAAAGGATTAAATTGCGATAAGGATAAAAGATTAATTATAGATTAAAGAAAAATTAAAAGGACCAAATAGGTAATTATGCCTTTTTCTAAAGTTGAGGCGGTTTAACATTAAAAATCTAAGATATTTTTTAATTTAAAATATATATTATATTATATATATGTAAGTAATGATTATGTAAGTAATGATTATGTTTTTAATAATATATTATTATTAATATATATATAACGAAAGAAAGAACAGAGAAGAGAAGGGAGAAAGAAAAAAAAAAGAGAGAAAGAGAGAGTTACAGAGAACAGACGAAGAAGAAAGAAAGAAAAGGGGAAAGAAAAGAAAAAGGGAGAATTAGGATTTGGAAGCTTCAAGTTTAATTGGTAAGCTAAATTAAGCCCTTTTCTCTTAAATTTGATGTTTTAAAGCTTTAAAACCAGATTTTTGATAGAATTAAGTTGATATTTTGTAAGTTCATAGGTTTTCAAGAATAGTTTATGTTGAACAAAAAGATGAATTAGGGATTTAAATGAATGAAATTCAAGTTAGAATAGATAAAGGGATTAAATTGTAAAGTAAGCTATAAGTTTTATGTTGTAGGGACTAAATTAAGAAAAATTCGAAATTAGTAAAATATGCTCAAAATTTAGTAGTTAAATTGAGTTTAGATGAAATTTGAATAGAAATAAAGTGTGAATTGAGCTAGGAAAGTAAGTGAACCTAATTGGGATCAAATTGAGAATAAGGAAGAAATTGAATAGAAATTCAATTATTATTGTAAAATTTGTGCTGTAATTAACAGTATAATTATTTAATTTTCGTAGCTAAAAAAAAAGAAAAGAATTCGAGGTATCGACACAAAAAGGGAAGGAGGAGGTCGTCAGGGAGTAACTGCGAAATTCGGGTTTGTATTACTATAATTCAAATCTATTTATTATTAATTGTTATATTTTAATTAAAATGCATGGTAGGTAAAGTTAGGTAAGCAATTGAAATGATAATATTGAATTGTATGAAATTGATTCAAAAATGTTTATGGCTATTGAAATTGAAGGAGAACAAATTAGAAATCTAAAAACGAATTGAATTAAGTAATTGAATTAAATTGAATTGAATTAAAAATAAATAAATAAATAAATAAATAATTATGTGAATCTTTGAAATGAATATTGATTGAAAAGTAATTGGTGATTTGAGTTTGATTGGAATATATATATATATATATATATATATATATATATATATATATATATATATATATATGAATTGAATAAAAGTGAATTAAATATGGATAAGTGTGAATACGTAAATCGAAGTATGATTACATGTGAATATCTGGACTATGTATTAGTAGATTACGAAGTGGAAAATGAATTCGAATTGAAATGTGATTATTGAATAGAAATTAAAATGGTTTGAATTGAATTATTGAATTGAACCGGAATATTGAAATTGGTGATTGATATGGATTTCATTGGAATTGAAATTGAGAAAGTGGAAATTGATATTTGAGACTGATACTGAACTGAATTATGGAATACTGGGTACTGTTATGTGTACTGCATTGAACTGTGAAAATACTGAAGCAATAAATTACTGCAATGCTGTGAAATTGATTGAAATAAGGAATCATAGTTGATACTGAACTAAGATGGGAATCTCTACTGGAAAGTGAATTAAATACCCTATTAACTAGTCGGGCTGAGTCGGATATAGTTGGCATGCCATAGGATTGGAAGAGTTCAGGGATACTTCGACCTCGAGTCGATGAGACACTGGGTGTCATACTGTTACTTCGGATAGATTCGATGAGGTACTGGGTACCAACTTACTTTGGCTTGGCCGATGAGACACTGGGTGTCAACTATTGCTTCGAACTATCCGATGAGGCACTGGGTGCCATTCTGGTGTGTTTGGTTGGATCCGTGTATCCGCCAAAGTCCGAATCATGTTAATAGGGGGAAAATAAAAGAATTGAAGTAAGAAATGATATTGAATTATGAATTATGTGAATGTTTGAAGGTATATTGATTGGAAATTAAAAGCAATTTGAATTGAAGTAAATTGATTTGAAATAAGACATTGAATTGAGATGTGAAAATGGAATGTGAGAATTATGGTTCAAGAAACAGATAATGATAAATTTTATGAAATAGTTTTTGGTAATATGAAATGATGTAAAAATGAGAGGTGAAAATAAAATAATTTGAAATAGTGAAATACTACTTGAATTTAATTTAATACAAGTTATTGAAAAATATTTATGGATTTAATGTATGAATTAAGTATGTAAAGACTAAAATTTGTAAATTGAATATAACAGAACGAAATGACAATGGAAAATGATAATGGAAGAATTATTAAAATGGAATGGGAAATTGAAATGAACTTGAAATGGTTATTGAAGAAATGCATGAAATGAATATTGATATAGTAAGAAGATATATAAATTAAAATCAAGAGAAGCTATTTAAAATACATGTTATATTAATAAAATTTTAAGTTTAAATGCATGAATGATTTATTAATGGTAAAATAGTGGTAAGATTTAATGTGCATATATATGTTGTTTTTACCGTAAATATTTGAATTATAGTAATACCACTGGGTGAATACTCAGCGTACGGTTTGTTTCCGTGCGCAGATTAGATACAGAAATTTTTGAAGAGTTGAATTTGAGATTGCAAGTTTTCATCTCATCACATCTTCAAGCAACAACAGGGTATGTTTTAAGTTTTAACTAGAATGGCATGTACTTAGGAAAAATATTAGGTACGTTCCAAGTATTAGTTTTTGTGTTCAAATATATTAGTAATTAGCCAAGAATTAATTTGGCACCAAATGTAATATTCCTATATCAGGTTCCTTAAGTTGAACATGGTATAGGGGTGTTACATGTTTAATTATTAATATAAGTTTTTTTTTCCCTTTGCTAGTTTCATCTTTTTGAAGAAATAATTGAAGAAGAAAAAAATATTAATAATCAAAAATATAAAAATGAATCTCAATTGAAGAAATAATTTCCATTTTCATTTTCATTTTTTTCAACAAAAATCCAACTTTCGAAGAAGAAGAGAAATAAAGTTGACAGGATATGGAGTAAATCTCACTCCAATGATATGCAGCCAATTTGGAAAGGAAAAAAAATATGTGTAGTATATTTAATAGGAGAATTTTAATGGTGTTAATAATTAAATATAAATTTAAAAAAAATATAAGGATTTATATTTTAAATATACAAATGAGTATATAAATTTAGAATATTTTTAATTTAGAAATTTTAATATTATAATTTGACCAAAAGAATTTATCTGTTTTAGATATTTCTGATGCAGAAATTTTGGATATCTCGTAAGGTGAAAGAGGAGCGGCCAAGTGCAGTTGATGGACGTGTGCTGTTGATCCAAATTGATATCTAAAACAGATAAATTCTTTTGAAAATTTAACCATGGGGAAACTTGGATATCAAGTAATATGGACTGCCACTGCTTCAGCTGTTGGTCGAGTTGCTTGTGATCAGCAACAAAGTCGAGTGCAGAGTTGAGTGATTTGTGCACCAGCAGCTTCAAAAACCCAGAGAGCAGCCTCTTCAATGACAGGCATGATGGAAGTATAAGAAAGAAGCAAAATGGAAATTCAGGGAACAAAATAGAAAGATACAGAGATGGATTATGGGTAATTAGAGGAAGTTGAAGAACATGGCACTATTTTTAAAGCATCTAATTATTCAGATTATAAGTTGGAGGGCATTGGATTGTGATAAAGAAGATGGACCCCAAGTGGTTGTTAATGGGCAAAAGACAATGAAAATGGAAAAGAGTTAAATATATTTCTTGTTTCATTGATAGCCAAAATTGAAATTCTGTATAATTAGAGAAAGTTGAAGAACATGGCACAATATATTTTAAGCATCTAATATATTAGACTATAAGGCAATGAGTTTGAAGTAATTGAATAGTTACAAAGAAGCTGGACCCCAAGTGATAGTTGGAGGCTAGCATCGTATTGATGGAAGAGAAAAAAAATTAAAATCATAAATATTGTTCACATTAGGGTCACAAAGAGGATTGTCATCTAGCTGGGTAAGTTTCACATCTATCATGTGACTAATTAAAAATATGATAAAGATAAGTGCGCCTATCGATAAATAGTATAACTACGGTAAGTAGAGATATTGTATCCACGAATACTAAAATTACTAATAATTACCGTTTTCCTATTATTTAGCTGACAATTTGGAGTGGTTTTTTAAAACTAAAATTACTAAATTAATTTAACTAGAAGAACTTAATAGAAAATAAATCAGGAAAATAACCGAATAATAACCAATGAGAGAGACCATACCTAGGAAAGAATCCACCTAAATTTCATCTATTATTATGAATCTGATTTAAACGATTTATTCAATTGATATCTTGATCCATAGGAATCCCTAAATTATGCTAATATCTCTTTAGAGAATAAAAGCAATTGACTCTAAGTTAATTAATTGAAATTTCTTTCTAATTGAAACCTCTATTATCGCATTAACTCGATCTATACATTCCCCTATTAGATTTGACTCTAATCCGGTAGATTTATATTATTCTATTTCTAAAATTGCCAGCAACTTCACTCAATTATACTAGATCTACTCTTAAACAAGGGCTTTTCTTCCTTTGATTTAAGCACATTAAACATGAATTAATATCTCGAAAATATTAAAACAAAAGATCAGCACATATAAATGAGAACAAGAATTAAGTATTTATTGCATAAATCAAATATCAACTAATAGAATTCATCATAGGGTTCATCTTCTCTATGTATTTAGGGAATTAGTTCATAATTGTGAATAAAAATATCTCAAAGTTAGAATAACCACAAGAAATAAAGAAACTCATAATAACTTCAAAAGAAATTAAAAGGAGGTATTCAATCTTGATGGAAATCCGCTTCGGAGTTGGCTCCAATGGTGTTCTTCGAGTTGTTTTCTTCGATATTCTTTAATGGCTCCCCGTTCTCTTCTTCTATTTGGTATTTATAGACTTTAGAATGCTCAAAAGCCTAAAAATTGAGTTTCTTTGCGTGTTTGGGATGTGAGTCGCAAAATTGACACGGTCTGGCACATGGCTGTGTGGGAAGGCCTAACCCATATGGCTCCTAAAATCTACTCTATTTGTCCTATTTTAGCTCGTTTTTTGCTCCTTTCACTCACAAATGCTCTCCAAAATATAAAAACATGATTTTAAAGGATTAGAAGCATAAAATTCACTAATTTATATAAATAGTCATCCAAAAACGCATTAAGAACTGGATTAAAATAGTTACTTTTATCATTTATCAAGAATTAAGCATGGTTTTAAGTCTTTCAATTTCGGATGGGTCCTTGGCTGCAATCAACATATCATCAACACAAAGTAACAAATATATGAATGAATGATCTGTCGTAATTTGGTATAGCAGATTAAACTAATTTCTACACTTTAGGAGCTTGAAACTAAGTAGTTTCATTAAGTTTTAATTATGTTTTCCTAATGTTCTTTTAAGTTAATAAAATGTGCAAACTGAGTTTTTATTAACCTTAAGGGCCAAATGAGGCCTAAGGGTGAGCCGGTGGATTTTATAAGTATACAAGAGACCATTAGGAGGTGTAATAAACCGATGCTGATCGCTATGTCACAACACAGAGTGCTCAATATCGCAACATAGGGAGCATAATGGAGAATTCACGAGACTGTCTTTGATGTCGCGACACAAACTAGTGGTTTTTTTTCCTTTTGCTTATTGTATATAAGGAAAGAAAATACTAGCAAACAAAAAAAAAAAAAAAAAAAGAGAAAAAAATAAAAGAATATTAACAATGGTTTTTTTTTCAATATATTTTGGGTTGGAAAATTTTTTGGAGATTAAAATTAAATTGTAATTTTTACAATAGAAAAAATGCAATTCCACCATTTAAATAGACTATATCTTTACAACTTTTAAAAGATTAAATAAAATTTTTATATTTTTAAGAGGGTAAAATGTAATATTACCTTTACTAGTTTAAAATTTTAAAAGGATCTTATAAAAAAAATTCATTTTATGGGGGACAAGTCCGTGCTAACCCCCTTAATTTCGCCACTGTACTTACTCCATAGACTTGGTTAAGTTGACCTGCTTCTAAACTTTATGCTTTTGTTGATAAAAGAATTTAAAGTGAACATTTTGAGCATCCCACCATTAAAATATAGAAATTAAATTTTTTAAATTAAAATTAAAACCTTATAGCATATTTTAACTTTCAAAATTTTACTTCATAATTTGATATAATCAAATAATCAACTAAGCTTGGAAACTTATATATAAAAGTTTATGAGTTAAATAAAGTAGAATAAAAGATAAATTGATTTATTTTCAAAACTTTGCTTTTCTTATTCAAATTTCGTGTTTTCCATTACCTTTTCTTTCTTTTTTTCTCCTTTAGCTTTTAAGACCTAAAAAGTCTTAAAGAATGTGGGAGTGGGGCTTGGTTTTGTAGTCTGTCTCCTCTTTGTGTTTGCTATTATTTTGTGACTTTCTCATTAATAATTTTTTTTCTTTCAAAAGAATTAGCAAATTTAGACACACATACAAGTATAAGTGTAAACCACACCTAAGGTCACTCTAATTTTTTTTTATCAATTTACCCACTCTAATTAATATTATTGTTCGAACTAGTTACTGCTGTTAAAAATTCCGTTAACCCACTAACGGATTGTTGTTGTAACAAATTAGCCAATTGAATGATGACACGTGGCACTTTCTTTTGACTTTTGGTAAAAACTTAAGAGGCTTCTCTATAATTAATCCAAGACATTTTTTCCTTTCGGTACTCTTTGTAACTCAAAATGTAGAAACCAAAACAGGCATCTCAAAGCTACATGTCCTTCACCATTTTCTCAACAATGGATGTATGATAACTATCAATGATAACCCACCATACATCCACAACTAGTTAAAAGAAAAATGAACATATATAAATAAGAAAGGATGTATGGCATAGATAGGGCAAGGGCAAAAGCTTCAACCTTTATTATTCGTTATATGCAGGCATTTCCAACTTTTGGGAGCTAAGCCAAAATTCTAAACCTCTAATACATTTCAAAGAAATATATAAAAATACATAAATATCTTCAAAAAAATATAATAATAAATCAAAAATATATAAAAATTAAAAAATGATAGTTGACAACAAATAATAATATATAATCACTTTTGAGAGTTGAGTGTTGGAAACGTAATTTGAACCATAGTTTAGTGACAATTTCCCATGGGGTATTTTCATTAAATATATATTTTTAAATTTTAATATTATATAAAAGGAAAATTGTATTATCATTTAATATTATTCTCTCTCCTGCTTGATTGTCAAAATATGGGGCACCAAATTCTAAATGCAATTAACTAGAAACTTTCCTTTTAACGAAATTTCCAACAGCCTATCCATTAAATGTTCTTTTTCCTTTTGGGAAATATGGGTCCAATGTGTGTGAACAATATCTTTTTGTGTCACCAATTAAATGATGAAACATAGCATTTTCTTTTCTTTTTTTACTTTTGACAAAAACTTAAGGACTTCTCTATAATTAATCCAACACACTTTTTTGCCCTTTCTCTTCTCTCTCTAACTCAAAAAGGAGAAACCAGCTACATGCCTTTCACCATTTTCTCAACAATGGATCTATGGCAACTATCACCGACATCCACAAATAACTAAAGAGGAATGAACATATATAAATAAGAATGGATGTATAGCATGGTTAAGGCAAGGCAAGGGCAAAAGCTTCAACCTTTATAATTCATTATAGGCAGGCAATTCGAATTTTGGGGAGCTAAGCCAAAATTCTATGCGTCTAATAGATTTGAATAATAACCTCATGTTGAGATATTTTGCTATATTTAAAGAGTTTGGGGCACACCTACAAGATTTTACACGATCTATTTATTTATTTATAGGATAAACTATACCACAGCTATATGTATATTGTCCTTTTTCTCTTTTGATCATTTAACTACTAATTTTTTTAATTTGGTCATCCAACTAATCAAGATTTTTTTGGTCCATTTCCATGAAGTGTTGTTAAATCTCTTACGAGAGGATAACGTAGCAATTAAAAAATCGATAATAATAAATTTAGCCTTTAACTTTTCCATATTATATCAATTTAGTCATAAATTTTAAAAAATTAACCCTCAAAGTTTACAAATGGTCTCAATTTGAACCTCATATTTTTTAATGATTTTTAATTTTAAAAATAATTTATAAAATTTTAAATTTTATAAAATTAATTAAATACTGACATGTCATCTATGTGGCAATCCACGAGTATGCCACATTAGCAAAGTTCACAAATTATCAAGGAGTTGCTTCTATTGGTTTGATTGTAATTGCTATTATCAATGAGTTGCTTTGTTTTCATTTAGATTCTATGTTTGCAAGTCGGAATTGACATATGCTATGAAGGTTTGTCTAGATTATGAATGAGAGCATATTGAGAGCACTTGTATTCATTCATTGAGGAACTGTTCGGTGTGAGAGTGCAAATTGAATTGTAAACATTGGGTGTTTACTTCCCAAGTTCTCATGGAGAGAATTTAGAGGTGAATGTTATAGTCTTTAGGTATAATGATGGGATTTCTACTTGGGAAGTGATAGAATGTGATTCACTTGTTATATTGTGAATTAAAAATTACGTTTATATTTTAACAGGACAAATTGATTAACGCGAGTGACTAAATTGAGAAAAATAAATTATTTTAACAAGAGTGACTAGTTTGAATAATTATTTTAACGAGAATAACTAAATTGAGAAAAAAATTAGAGTGATCAAAATAGAACAAACCACATTTTAGTGTTACCTTGGTGTAATTTACCCAGAAAAATATCTTACTTCGTAGACTTGGTTAAGTTGACCTGCTTCTAAATTTTGCTTCTAAATTTTAGTGATACAGGAATATAAAGATAAAAGTTGTAGTATTCCCTATCAAAATTTTGCTTTTCTTATTCAAATTCCGTGTTTTCCATTTGCTTTTCCTTCTCTTTTTTCTCCTTTAGCTTTTAAGACCTAAAAAGTCTTAAAGAATGTGGGAGTGGGGCTTTCTTCATACACTTTTGGTTGGCTCAACTTTTTAACATTTTGTGGATAATTAAATTTCCAATTTAAGCATTTTGTTGGAAGAAACTTCCTTGCGCTTCATGTATTTTTGTGTTTTAGCTAAAGCTTACACTATATATTTGGAGTTGTGAGCCATGGCAATTGCAACCATGACTGCTCCTCTTCCTATTTCCTTATTCCCTTTTCTTCTTATTTCCGCTATCTGTTTTATCATTTGTCATGCCAATTCCAACCTACTTTGCATTCAAAGTGAGAGAGAAGCTCTTTTGAAATTCAAGAATGATCTTATTGATCCTTCAAACAGGTTATCTTCTTGGGTTGAAGGAGGGGATTGCTGTAAATGGATTGGTGTCGTCTGCCATAACTCAACAGGCCACGTCAACCAACTGCACTTGGCTTCTCCCCCTTTTTCACCTTCAGCCCTAGGAGGCAAAATAAATCCTTCACTGCTGGAGTTAAACAATCTCAGTTCCCTGGACTTGAGCTATAACTATTTTAGCAGCATATATATCCCGAAATTTTTCGGTTTGCTGGAGAGTTTAACATATCTTAACCTCTCTCAAGTAGGATTTGAGGGAGCAATTCCTCATAACCTTGGGAATCTCTCAAAGTTGCAGTATCTTGATCTTGGAGGTAATTATCTCAAATCAAAAAGTCTTCAATGGGTTTCTGGACTTTCTTCCTTGCAGTACCTTGATTTGAGCTCTGCGAGTCTTTCTAAAGCAACTGATTTGGTACAGGTAACATTCAAACTTCCCTCTTTGTTAGAGTTGCACTTGTCAGGTTGTGGTTTAGACAATGATCCATCTTTGATCAATGTTAATTCTTCAAAATCACTGGTTGTTCTTGATCTTTCTGGGAACAGCTTTTCTTCAGTACCTAAGTGGATATTTAGTCTTCATGATCTTGTGTCCATTGATCTTAGTCGCAATTCTTTGGAAGGCCCAATTCCAGATTACTTTGGGAACACCTCGTTTCTTGGAGTTCTTGATCTTAGTTGGAATCATCTCAATTCGTCCATACCCAATTCCTTGTATAGTTTAAACCGTCTTCAGTTCCTTAGTCTTGGCCATAACCAGTTACAAGGAACAATCTCGAGTGTCATTGGAAACTTGAGCTCTGTTACTCAGCTTGATCTTTCAGAAAATCAATTAAATGGTCAAATTCCATTGTCTATAGGGGAGTTATCATCTCTGAAGTTGTTTGATGTTTCAGAAAATCAATTAAATGGTCAAATTCCCTTGTCTATAGGGGAGTTATCATCTCTGAAGTGGTTTGATGTTTCAAAAAATCAATTAAACGGCCAATTCCCTTGTCTATAGGGCAGTTGTCATCTTTGGAGGTATTTGATGTTTCAGAAAATCAATTAAATGGTACTTTTCCTCTATCTTTTGGACGACTAGAAAGTTTGGAAACTCTGGATTGTCGGTATAATCTATTAGAAGGAGTTGTAGCAGAAACCCATTTTTCTAATCTCACGAGATTGACAACTCTAGCAGCATCACACAATCGGCTTAGATTTGAACCAAACTCAAGCTGGATTCCCCCATTTCAATGTGAAAGCATCCAATTGGGTCACTGGCATCTTGGCCCAAAGTTTCCCCAGTGGCTAAAATTCCAAAAGAATTTGTCTTATTTGGATATCTCCTATGCAGGAATTTCGGATGTCATGCCCACTTGGTTTTTGAACCTTCCCACTCAATTTGAATATTTAAACCTTTCCTCGAATCAACTTAGAGGAGAGATTTCATATTTGAATGTGAGATACTATGTTGATTTGAGCTCAAACCGATTCATAGGCCCATTGCCAAGAGTATTCCCAACTTTAGAACTTCTAATTTTATCAAATAATTCCTTTTCGGGATCTCTTTTTGAATTACTTTGTAATTCATCAAGTTCGAAATGGATGGAAGTTCTTTACATTGATAAAAATCTTATCTCAGGAGATATTCCTGACTGTTGGAATTATTGGCAGGGTTTGGACCTTTTAAATTTAGGAAGCAACAATTTGACCGGCAAAATCCCACCTTCTTTATGGCATCTAAATCCTACAATGCTAAACTTTCGAAACAATACATTGTTTGGAGAATTACCATCCACATTGCAAATTTCTACACATTTGACTATGCTTGATCTTAGTGAAAATCATTTCAGTGGAAGTGTACCAGCATCGATTGGTGATAAGCTCTCAAACCTTGTGATTCTAAGCCTTCGATCAAATAACTTTGATGGACATATTCCTCATAAATTTGTGATCTTCGATCTCTTCAAAACTTGGACCTTGCCCACAACAACATTTCTGGAGTTATTCCAAAATGTTTTAATAATTTAAGTGCAATGGCCACAGCAAACAAAAGCAATAATTTTGTTCTTGCGCAGTCTGTAGATGCTGTCTCAGTTTTTTTGAACGCATTTTTGGTGTTGAAAGGACGAGAGGATGAATATGGTAGAACATTAGGACTTGTTACGAGCATGGACCTTTCAGCTAACAGTCTCACCGGAGAGATCCCCAAGAAATTGGTAGTCTCGTTGGACTATTGTCTTTAAATTTTTCAGGGAATCTCCTAACAGGAAATATACCAGACAGCATTGGCAAGATGGAGTTAATGGAATCTCTTGATTTGTCCATGAATCGACTAAATGGTGAAATCCCTCCAAGTTTCTCCAATTTGAATTTCTTGAATCACTTCAATGTGTCCTACAACAACTTGACAGGACAAATCCCAACAAGCACACAGCTTCAAAGCTTTGAAAACTCGTCTTACGTGGGCAATCATCTTTGCGGACCTCCTCTCACTAAGAACTGCACCTCAAAAGGTATTCCAATTGACGTTGCAAATAATGGAAGTAGCAGGGAAGGAAGTAAAGTGAATTGGCTTTATGTCAGCATAGTTCTCGGCTTTGTAATGGGATTTTGGGGTGTAGTGGCTCCCTTGTTTTTCATCAGGTCTTGGAGGCATGCATACTATCGAAAGTTGGACCATGTTGGTCGAAAGCTGTATGTGTCTTGGGCTACTATGGGTATGTAGTTTGATGGGAAAAAAACATGTCTAAACATGTTGGTCTAAAGTTGGTATAATTTACTAGAGATTGGATCAAAGTGTGTTTTGATTATGTACGAATATGTTTTGTTGTATTTCAATAATTTACAATGAAAATAATTTTCAGCAAAAAGTGTGTTTGATAAATTCCATCAGTTGCTTAGCTTAATAATTGAGTAGACGTGGCAGCCATAGATCTGGTCTTCTTCCTACTTGATCCTTCAAATTAGGAGTAACAAAAATAGTAGTAAATAGGATTATCCAATTTTTTTTTCTGTCATTTTCTAACTTTTGCCAATGGATCTCAATAAAAAAAGAGTTCAGCTGTTGCTCTTCATCCTTGGACTCATCCTTCTCAGTAAGACAGGTAACAACATCAAAACGTCCTCGTTTTTGCATTTGGTCTGGAAAATAAAAGAAGTCGTAAATGTTGGAATTTAAATCTCTAAGTTAATTTCAAGTTTGTAAAATTTAATGTACTTGATTGTTCTCTCTTCTCAAATTGGTATACCCGTTTAGAGTTATTTCGATTTTTTATTTTAAAGTATATATTTAGATTCAGCACATTTAAACATGAGAATGAGCATAGAATCTTTCAAAAATATATGAAACAATTTATAAAAGTTTTAATATACTCGTGTGAAATACATACCCGACAAAAATCCTTTTCAAGTTTTCGAGATTCCATCCACCCCAGCCATATAGGGTGGTTTTTTGTTTTTAAAAATTGAGTTTGAAGCAAGGTGACTCGAGTTTTTAACAAGGGCCATGTGTAGCTAAGGGCGGGCACCTGGAAATTTTTTTATTTATATCTTTTAAAATTTTTAAATTTTTAAATTAGTAAAAGTAAAATTGCACTTTGGTATCCTTAGAAAATGATAAAATTTTGATTTAATCCTTTAAAAATTATAAAGATATAAGCTATTAAAACGGTAAAATTGCATTTTTATTATCATATAAATTACAATTTAATTTCGGTTCTCCTAAAAAAAATTTCTGACTTCGCCCTAATTTTTTAATAGCAAATAGACCGTGAGATTGGGATTTATTCCATAGACTTAGGTGATGCATGCCATTGAAAGAAATTCAACATGGGAGTTGGTTGATGTTGCAGAAGGCAAGAATGTTGTAGGACTGAAGTGGGTATTTCGAACAAAGTATAAAGCTGATGGAAGCGTCCAAAAACATAAAGCTTAGCTTGTGGCAAAGGGATACTGTTGGAGCTGAGAGCAACTAACAACAAGTTTCAGCTAGAAACTTGAGCAGCAAGTGTCGTGACTTGAAGCAGAAACAAGCAGAAAACAAAACAGAATTTTTAAAGTAAAAGCAAGAAGAATGGAGAGAGTTTGAATGAAAACTTGATTCAATTCATTCATTAACAAAAATGGCTTGAAGCCAATACATAAATCAAGCTTCTAGCTTGTCAAGACAGTAGGTTAACCAAAACAATACCTACTACCACTAAGTATCCTAGTAAATTAAAACAATAACTTGTACAAATGAAGAAAGCTGGTAAACAGCTCAATCACTATCAAGATTACATCAAATATCATCATATCATGGTTCAAAATAAACTAAATTACATTACATAAACTAGAAGATTCAAAATGAAGCTAAACATTCTTGCTCTCTCGTGCAAAATGCTGCTTCTACATGGTGGCCTTCACTGCTGCATGCTAACCAGTCTTCAACAGATACTCACAATAACAAGGTATTGACTTCAAAGAAATATATTCTCGTATTGCTCGATTTAAAACTATGAGAATCGTTTTGGTATTGACTGCCCAATTACAATTAAAGTCTAAGCGATTGGCTCATGCTACCCCGAAGTTGATCAATTAAAGTTGTCGTGGTTTCATAAACCCCTCAGTGTTCCGGTAATTCAATCATCCTCCCCTTCCTAAGTTTTTCCCAAAAAAGTAATTAAAATTTACTAAGTAATGTTACCTCATTGAACCTAGTTTTTCCACCGGCCTTAACTCTCTAATTGCTAATCTGAAATCTTGCCTAGTTACTTCCAAGTTTTTGAGGTTGTTATCTCAATGTAACGCTAGAGATTGAGCACTACTCATCAGTGCCTCCAACTCAGCACCAGAAACTCCAACGGTTTGATTAACTGTTCGACCAACCACCCAATATGAAAAGTTTCCAAAACCTCGTAAAACTTGATGCACAACACAACATTTAAGAACAACTTATCACTCACTAAATGCCTACATCTAAGCATGAAAGTAGGGATTATTATATATCATACACACTAACAGTGAAGTTGAAGCATGGTCTAAAACTACCACATGTATCACCGGCTTATTGCTCAATCAAAAGCAGAAATAAACTAAAATAAAATCGGTGAATACCAATTTCATCGAGACTAAAGTCCTAGGATAGATGAGGATGTGGTATCATCGAACCCACATGAACTTTTAGAGTCTCGGATCTAGCTTGAGAATCCGGTAAGGACATTTGTATATATGCAATTCGAAATGGCTAGACCTACAAGGCTACAACAGTTGAATTTACTTGATCATCAATATATCCCAGAGTGTTTCCTCAGCCCCTCCCATATTTTGTTATGGCAAGTGATCTTTTATTGTATTGTATTTTTTTCTTTTATGTATTTAATCAAATTGTATTTTTTACATTTCATTATTATTGTACCACGAGAATAATTAACAAGTGTTCTTTGTTTACTAGAGAAGAATAACATTGATTTTCAAGTTCAGACTGATTATAGTTTCTTCGTGGAATTTGAAATCAAGGATGATGATAAAAGCAAGAGTTGGGTGCTTTGATTGTATCTATGTAGACATTGAGAACTAACTATGTCATGAGAAGTGGAGTCTCTTGTAGTGCGCGACAATTCTTCGAGAACTTTGGTGGGTAGTTCTTGGAGATTGGAAGGATCTTCTTTTACGAGATAATAATAAGGGGATGTTACCGGTCAGCCGCTTCTTTTTCTATCGGTTTAGCTTTGTTTTCTCTTTTGACAAGGTTACAGTATGTTTCTTAATGTATTGTGTCACATAATTATCAAGTAAAAAACATGAAATATTTAAATAATTTATCATTATTGTCAAATTTAAAGAAATTATATTGGTTAAGTATTTCTTTTTGATGTATTTTAAAATAATTAATATACTGCCACACTAGGGCTTGTTAGGAGCATGTGCCTTCCAATTAATAGACTCATAGGAGAGATCCCAAAAGAACTCGGAAGTCTCATTGAGCTACGATCATTAAATGAATCAGGAAATCACCTAATAGGAAATATAACGGACGAAATTGGCAACATGGAGTTCATGGAATCTCTCATGACTTGTCCTGTCAACATGGAGTTGATGGAATCTCATGATATTGGTCAAGTTGTTGTAGGACGAAATTGGCAACATGGAGTTGATGGAATCTCATGATATTGGTCAAGTTGTTATAGGACAAAATTGGCAACATGGAGTTCATGGAATCTCTCGTGAGTTGTCCTGTCAACATAGAGTTGATAGAATCTCATGATATTGGTTAAGTTGTTGTAGGACGAAATTGGCAACATGGAGTTGATGGAATCCCTCTAATTAAGTTTCTCCAATTTGAATTTCTTGAATCACTTCAACATGTCCTGCAACAACTTGACAGGACAAATCCCAACAAGCACTCAGCTTCAAAGCTTTGAAAAGTTCTCTTACATGGCTAATCATCTCTGCGGACCTCCTCTCACTAAAAACTGTAGCACAAAAGGTATTTCAACGGATGTTCCAAATAATGGAAGAAGCAATGAAGGAAGTAAAATGAATTGGCCTTATGTGAGCATAGTTCTTGGCCTTGTAATGGGATTTTGGGGTGTAGTGGCTCCCTTGTATTTTATCAGGTCTTGAAGGCATACACACTATCGAAAGTTGGTTGAAAGTTGTATGTGTCTTGGGCTACCATGATATATAGTTTGATGGAAAAATTAGAACCATGTATAATTAAATTTTGTGTAAGTTTATAATTGATTATATAGGATTTGGATCTATTAAATGTCACATTTTAAAGGAGTTACAAGAATCAATTAATCTAACTTTGAGTTTAAATTTACTACTCTGATTCATGTTTTCTTATTATAATTATTTGATAAAATAAATAAAGAATTTATATTTGATGTTAGGTGCTTAAACTTTTTTTTATCAATCCATTGATATGATTTTTTTTTTTTTTTTGCAGAACAAATATATATTTAATAATTATTGCTTGCAAATCCCAAAAAATTAATGTGATATCTATGATATAATTCTGCAGTTTATACAGGAGTATTAATATATAAGATTAAAAAAAGTTTATAAATACCTCATTTAACAATTTTTTTCATTTATTATTTTGTACATTATAAAAGTTAAAAAAATATATTAATTGAGTCTTAATTTGATTGGTATTAACATTATTACTAGTGTAAGAGGATATAGGTTTAAGTGTGCTGAAGTGTAGGGTTGGACGGGACTATAGATTTTAAAGCATAATTTTTCATATTTTATTTTTCTTAAAAAATATAAAGTTTAATTATTTTTAAATAATTAATATAAATTATTTGTAAAATTAATGATACATAAAATATAAAAATTTAAATATAATGATAAATGACATTTAAATAATTGAATATAATACATGTGAATAATTTGATATTTATATACGAAATAATTAATTATATATGAAAATTTGAGTGAATCTATGAACGATTCTGGCTGTTTTTGGAAAAATAAAAGAATATTAACAATGGTTTTCTTCCAATATTATTTTTTCCTTTTGCGTGGGAGTGGGACTTACTCCATACACTTGTTTTTAACAAGGGCTACCTGTAGCTGGGGGCGGGCACCTGGAAAATTTTCTATTTATATCTCTTAAAATTTTAAAAATTTTAAATTAGTAAAAGTAAAATTGCACTTTAGTCTCCTTAGAAAATGATAATCTTTTAAAAATTATAAAAATATAGGCTATTAAAACGGTAAAATTGTATTTTTACCATCGTAAAAATTATAATTTAATTTCGGTTCTCCTAAAAAAAATTTCTAGCTTTGCCCTAATTTTTAAATAGCAAATAAACCGTGAGATTGGGAATTATTCCATAGACTTAGTTGATTTCGAACTAGTGTTTTTAAGAAAAAAAATCTTAATTAACATTTTTAAAATTAATTTTATTGTTACAAGACTATTGAAGTGGATATATTCTTTTAATTTCAAATGTCACACCATTAAATTTAATAGAATAATTTTAGTGGCAATAACTATTTGACTTGAATTTTTAAATTCAAAAAATATAAGGATTAAATTTTTAAAAATAAAAGTAAGAGACTAAAATCCAAATATATAAAATGTATAATGACTTAGAGCATATTTTAACCTTTAAATTTTTATTTTATAATTTAGTATAAACAAATAATCAATTTAATATGGAGGTCGAAAATATATAAAAGTTTTATTTTTCTATTAAGAAAAAGTTTGGGAATTAAATAAAGCAAGAGTAAAGGATGAATTGATTGATTTTGAATAAATGTTGAAAAATCATAATGCAAGAAGTAGTAATGGTTTCAAAATTTTGCTTAATATTTGATACACTATGTATTTAAGGTATAATAATTTAAAAAAAAAATGGAACACAAATTTATAATTATACCTGTGGAATTATAAAAGTGTACCAAATACTCACCCAAAATAATAATTATTCGAAATATATCAAGGGTGATCATAATTCAATTTGGGTTGACTTTGAAGAAATATTTCAATTTATCTTAAGTATTTTGGTTTTGTAAACTCAAATCGAATTGAATATAAAAAATGAATCAAAACTGATCAAATTCCATCGGTTCAAATCGGGTCAATCCATCGATTTTCTTCTTTCCAAAAGATTTTTTAAATTTTAAAATTAAATTTATTTATTTGAATAAATATTTGATGAATTTCAAAATTTGTAAGTTATTTCAAGAGAGGATTTTAGTATCTCACTTTCTTGTTTCAAAGTTTTTTCTAAAGATGTGTTTTCTTTTTTCAAATTTTCTCATAAATTTATTTGATTTAATACACATGGTTCCACTAAAAAAAATTTAAACTTCAAAAATAGTTTTTATTTAATTCTAATATATATTTCAAAATTTATTTTATTAGAACTATTTATAGGTTTTACAAATATAATTATATTCATATTATATTTTTTATATTATTTATTTTTAATATAATTATTATTTTTTATAATTATTTTTTAATTTGTAAAATTTTAATAAACTAATTTTTCCTAAATCAATTATTTATCCAATCAAAATAATTACAAATGCTAGCATTATGAATGGATAAATTTTAAAAAGCTAGATTTTTAAAAAACCTCAAAAGTTTTAAAATTCTTTGTTCAAACACACTCTAAATACCTTTTTGCGGAAAATTTAAATAGGAAATTTTGGGGTATATAGAAATTATATTCAATAAGCTATTTTGGAAAACTGGGGTCTTGGAAGAAAATTCATTGGCCATGAGGAAAATTTAAGCCCGAAATATGGGGTCTTTATAATATATTATATATTAATATGATTCATTTAAAGTTTTATTTTTCTACAAGAATTAAGTTCATGATAATAAGAAAAAGAAAGTTTAACTTTTATTTATTAATAAAATATATATTCCCTTTGAAATAAAATTCAATTATTTTTGACTTTTTATTTTAACTTTTCATTTTGTTTTAATTTTTAAATTATTTGATAATATGAGATATGAGATAAAATAGTACTACATTAGCATAAAGTACATATGAATTGCTGTAACACCCTGAATAATTTATTTATGTTTCTATGAATCTTAATACAAATGTATATTTGTTTTTGTGGTTAAGTGTTTTGGGTATGTGTATGAAGTATTGGGTTCAAATCCCACTCTTTGGAAATTCTATTATTTTTTATCCTAGCCTTATCCGTGTTAGGTAGGCTTATGTAGTATTGTTTGTAAATTTATATTAGAATAGGCTTACTGGTCTGGTGGTAGGGAGTTAGTTTGTTGGAGGTTTTGTGTCTGAATCCCTATACGAATAAGGATGTTAATTTTTTCTTCGGGTGTCTGGTAGAGGTTTGGTGGAACTGAAATTCTGAGGTAGTTGTGGTTTAGAGGGGAGTGGGAGAAAATTTGGGGATATGTTGTCATTTTTTATTATTTATTTTTTTATTATTTATTTTTTTATTAGTTGTTTTTCTCTCTCCTCCAAAATTTCCTTAACTTTTGACTCTTTTTCTTGTTAACTGGAAAAATCCTCTATTTCCCTTGCTTTTTGAATTTTGGCTATCTTGTCGTTCAATCTCGGTATTCCAATTCTTCGGTGTTGTTGTGCGGTTTGGTAAGTGTAAAGGGTGAATTTCGTGTGGGTTTGGGAATTTTTTTAAGCTGTTCTACATCAATTTTATTCCTTTCTTTCCTTTAGTTGATTTTGGGTATTGGAAGCAGTGAATCGTGAAGAACGAGGCTCTCCTCTTGCAGAATCATAGTCGAAATCGTTCTGGACAGTGGGTAAGTGTTGAACACTTAAATTACACCGTTGTCGATTTTGTTGGTTCGGTTTAATTGAGAATTAAAACTAATTGTGGGAGTGTGTGATGTCGATTTTTAGGTACTGGTGGGCTAGGGATTGCAGTAGCATCAAAATCGTACTAGGTGTGTACCTAAAGCACGAGAAAATAAGGTCCAGTAAAAGTTGAAAAAGGGGACTGTCGGTGCCACACGAGCGTGTGGCCAACCGTGTGCGACACACTGTCGTGTGACTGCTGAAGGTGTGGCTGTGCGCGAGACACTGCTATGTGATAGTGAATGTGTGGCCGTGTGGGCCACAAGGGCTAGGCCAGATTGGGTGTGTGGGTTTTGGGCCAAGCTGTGTGGCCCACACGATCAAGGCCAATTTGGGTGTGTGGGCCCACACGGGAATATGGGCCCAAAATTCTAAAATTTTTCCAAGGACTGAACGGGTCATTTCGATCAATTATGGGCCTACTGTATGGTCGATAATGGCTAACCAAACCATATTATACGAGATCTTACATGTGGATAGTCTGATCTGAGTAGGATACTAATGTATATGTCTGATTGTCCATGTAAGCATATATGATATCTATATACGAGCATGTTAGACATGTAATTCTGTTATATCTATTGTCTGTATTCTATATCTGTATGTGGGGATGAGATTTGTATATGTGGAGGAAGTGATCTGTACGGCAACCTTACGCCCATATTCTGGTAGCTTGACTGCATATTATCTATTATGTGTCGCGCCGACATTATATGGTGTGTAGGATAGGTGGGTGTTTTTAACCTCATATGGTGTGATGGGATGGATGGGGGTGGTAGGTAAAGGATGAGTGTAGGATTCTGTATAACTGTCTGGATTATCTGATTCTGATATTTGAATCTTTTAAGGACTTAAGTTCGTATTTTGTATCTGTTCTGCCTAGGAGAATTTTGTGTAAAATTGCATGACTATCTCTGTTGGGTTACACACTGAGTTTACAAAAACTCACCTCTGTTTGTCTGTTCTATTTAGGTAACCTTTGGACATAGGCGAGTCAGTGTGACGAAGACTCAGGGTGACCACAAGTTTAAAACTGCCTTTGAGTTTCCGGTATTTTTTTTTTAAAATTTTGGATTTATTTGAGAGTTTGTAACTTTTGGGATTCTCTAGATTGTATGGTTTTAACTGTTGGTTTTGGTTGTTTTCTATCCTGCGATGATTGTGAGAAACGATTTATGAAATCAAAGGTTTTTTTGTAAATACAAACTAGATTTCCAAAATATAACGATTTTTAAGATTTTCGCCGCAAATTATGTTTTGGTAAATGAATAAACTAACGACAGTTTCAGTAATGAATAAGTAAATGAATATGTTTTGCAAAATTTGGACACTTTATATCAAGTAACTTCACAAGGATTTTGTCAAAGTAAAAATAGTTTCAAAACCCTTATTCGTAACACTCCTAGATTTGGCCATAACGTCTAGGCCGGGTTTGGGCTGTTATAATTTTGGTGATGATGACAAGTTAGCATCTAGCATCCTGCATTAGTGGCACAAGGATATGTTTGGGTAAAGAATTTATAGGAGAGATTTCATTTGTGTCAATGTTTTCAAAATTGTAAAAATGAATTTATTTGTACAAGTAAATATTTTAAAGAATTACAAAATTTTTAGATAATTTCAAGAGGGAATTTTAGTAGTTCAAATTTCACTTATGTAGGTGGTTTTTCAAAATTCATCCTATTTTTATTTGAGTTAATACACATTGTCTAATGATGTCCATATTGAATATTTTTTATATTATTTATTTTAATATAATTATTGTTCTTTTATAATTATTTTTAACTTTTAAAATTCTATTAACCTAATTTTTTTTCTAAATTATTTATTTATTCAAACAAAGCAATTGAAAATCCCAACATTTTGAATTTATGAATTCTAAAATTCTAGCATTTTAAAAATATCAAAAAATTGAAAATTCTTCATCCAAACACAAGTTATAGTGTTCAAAAATATGAAAAGTAAAAATAAGTGTGACAAATTTGGCAATTTATTGAACCAAAATGATGGTCTATATTGTTTATGTGGATTGTATATATCTAGCCCATCAAAAAAAATCATATCACTTGGGTACATAATTGGAAGATCGGATCAAAACTGGTCATCTTTATCTAATTCTTTCGATCGTGGATATTGGATTGAATTGGAACGTGTCATTCTTAGCTGTCAAGAGTCCATGTTTACATTGTTTATTATTATCCTATTGTGTTCAGCTTATCTTATTGTTGTTTAATAAGAATTGTGATAAATCTTTTTTACATTAGCAAGTCTTGAAATATTCTATATAATTTAGAAACTTGTATATATTATGTATGGAGAGAGATATAGCACATAATTTGTTTAAGTGTGGAACTTAATTTATGAGTGCATTGTGATAGTGAAACCAATTGTCTTGTGGTTTTACTTGCTAAATTCAAATGGGTCAATTTAGTGGTGAGAGTATCAATCTTTAATGTGCAAAAGTGAGAAAATTGTCATTGGTGTGTGATAGATTTAGGATCACTTCTTGTAAATGTTGAAGATACTGAATATTTCTTACTGAATTAGGATCTGCAGACGTAAAGAATCCGAATTGCATAAACAATCTTCGTGTTCGTTGTTTTACTGTTGTTTATTGTAGTGCTTGAAAGAGTGCTCATTCCCTTAGTCACTCCTTCCAAACACATAGCTTATATCTCAACAATTACTTTAAATTAACAAATAGCTCTGTTAAGTTTTCTGTCCAAACTTATTCAATTGACAAAAAATAAAAATTTGAGGACTAAATAAGAACTCAATAAAACAGTAAGAGCTAAATTGTTTTTTTTTTTCAAAAATATTTAAGGGCCACAAATATTTGAATTGATATTCTTTTTCCACAAATTAATTAATATTAGCAAAACATATAGCAAAAATACCGTGGGAGTGGGAATATTTTATTGACAACTTTATTTCTCTTCTAAAGCTCAAATTTTGTTGGAGGAAGTAAAAAGTAAATTATTTCTTTAAATTAACAATTGAAATTCATATTAAATTTGTTACTTTATATCTTAATTATTATATAAGTTTTTTTTCCCTTTGATGATTTCATCTTTCTTCTCTTTTCATTATTAGTAAAAAGTCAAAATTTTTAATGCAATTAATTAGAAACTTCCCTTGATAGCAAATTTCCTACAGACTATTATCAATAAAATGTATTTTGCGAAAATTTGGGGTTTTGGAAGAAACTTCCATGAGCTTCATGTATTTTTGTTTTTTAGCTAAGCTTAGTCTATATATTTGGAGTTGTGAGATATGGCAATTGCAACCATGACTACTCTTCCAATTTCCTTATTCCCTTTTCTTCTCTCATTCCCGCTATCTGTTTTAGCATTTGTGATGCCAATTCCAACCTACTTTGCATCCAAAGTGAGAGAGAAGCTCTTTTGAAATTCAAGAATGATCTTGCTGATCCTTCAAACAGGTTATCTTCTTGGGTTGAAGGAGGGGATTGCTGTAAATGGATTGGTGTCGTCTGCCATAACTCAACAGGCCACGCCAACCAACTGCACTTGGCTGCTCCCCCTCTTTCACCTTCAGCCCTAGGAGGCAAAATAAATCCTTCACTGCTGGAGTTGAAGCATCTCAATTCCCTCGACTTGAGCTATAACAGTTATAGCAGCATACATATCCCGAAATTTTTCAGTTTGCTGGAGAGTTTAACATATCTTAACCTCTCTTATGCACAATTTCAGGGAGCAATTCCTCATAACCTTGGGAATCTCTCAAAGTTGCAGTATCTTGATCTTGGAGGTAATTATCACGAACAAAAAAGTCTTCAATGGGTTTCTGGACTTTCTTCCTTGCAGTACCTTGATTTGAGTTCTGCGGATCTTCACAAAGCAAATGATTGGGTACAGGTAACACTCAAACTTCCTTCTTTATTAGAGTTGCACTTGTCAGCTTGTGGCTTAGAAGATTATCCATCGCCGATTAGTGTTAATTCTACAAAATCACTGGTTGTTCTTGATCTTTCTCAGAACCGCTTTTCTTCAGTACCTAAGTCGATATTTAGTCTTCATGGTCTTGTGTCAATTGATGTTAGTGGCAATTCTTTGAAAGGCCCAATTCCAGATTACTTTGGGAACATCTCGTTTCTTGAAGTTCTTGATCTTAGTTGGAATCATCTCAATTCATCCATACCCAATTCCTTGTATAGTTTTGTTGGTGTTTAGAACTCGAACTTTGATGGTTGATCGAGAGATTTAAAGCAGAAAGAAAAGACAGGAAGTTTTAAGTAGAAAAGAAAATAAATGAAGGCTGGAATGTATTAATTGATTTGCACCTCAACTATTTAAATACAAAAGTTCAAGCTAAAAATAGAAAAAAAGAGTTCTAAAAATCTGCTAGTAACAAAATAACAAACAAATCAAAAATCTAATCTCCTAAAGTCAAGGAGAATTATTCAAACTTAGTAACAGAAAAATTTAAATGGCAGCAATCTTAAACATATTATCTTAACACTCCTCCTTGTTTAGATGCTGCAAACTCCAAGTTTATTCCTGAAGCTTTCAAACTTGCTAAGTGGTAATGGTTTGGTGAAGATATCTGCAATTTGAGCTTCGGATTTGCAGTAACAAAGAGACACATCACCACTCTTCTGAACTTCTCGAACAAAAAATAACTTGATGTTGAAATGCTTAGTCTTCCCATGAAAGACTGGATTGTTAGAGATTGCAATGGCAGCCTGGTTATCAACTAGAATCTTTGTGCTTTGCTTCTGCTCCATGTTTAAATCAACAAGAATCTTCCTTAACCAGAGAACTTGGTTAACTGTTGCTGTTGCAGCCACAAATTCTGCTTCAGCAGTGGATTGAGCTACAGTTTCTTGCTTCTTCGAGCTCCAAGAGAACATGCCTGATCCAAGGCAAAAACAATAACCAGAGGTACTCTTCATATCATCAGTTGAGCCACCCCAATCACTGTCAGAGAAACCAATCAACTTCAATTCCCTGTGCTTTGAAAACTTTACTCCATAATTCCAGGTCCCCTTGATGTATCTGATAACTCTTTTTGCAGCTCTCATGTGAGTCTCATTTGGACAATGCATGAATCTGGAGAGAATACTTACAGCATTCAAGATGTCGGGTCTGGTTGCTGTTAAGTACATTAGACAACCTACCAAACTCCTGAACTCAGCTTCAATGACTTTGGCAGAACCATCATCTTTGATTAGCTTCTCTTTTTGATTCATAGGAGTACTCATTGCTTTGCAATCTTCCATATGAAATTTTCTAAGTATCTCCTTCGCATACTTTCTTTGACAGATGAACACTTCATCTTGGCTTTGTTTGATCTCAATGCCAAGGAAATAAGACATCAGACCAAGGTCTGTCATTTCGAAGACCTTTTGCATTTCCAATTTGAACTGATTAACTTGATCGATATTGCTCCCTGTAATCAATAAGTCATCTACATAAAGAGAAATGACTAAAGTGTTTGTACCTTCATGCTTGACATACAGTGTGAGCTCAGATTGACTTTTCTGAAAGCCAAGTCCCATCAAATGATCATCAATTCTACTATACCATGCTCGTGGAGCCTGTTTTAGGCCATACAAAGCCTTCTTCAGCAAGTAAACTTTGTCTTCATTGCCTCTGCTTACAAAACCTTCAGGTTGCTCAACAAATATTTCTTCTTGCAAGACTCCATTTAGGAATGCAGATTTAACATCTAACTGAAAAACTTTCCAGTTCTTTTGTGCAGCAAGAGCAAACAGCAACCTTACAGTGTCAAGCCTGGCAACAGGTGCAAATGTTTCTGAATAATCGGCTCCAAAGACTTGTGCATATCCCTTCACAACAAGTCTTGCTTTGAATTTGTTAACTGAACCATCGGGATTTAGTTTCGTTCTGAACACCCATCTTACTCCAATTATCTTTCTGTCTAGAGGTCGATCAACCAACTCCCAAGTTTTGTTTTTCTCGATCATCGAAAGCTCCTCCTTCATTGCAGCCATCCAATGTTGACTGTTTTTTGCATCATGATACCCTGCAGGCTCACAAATAGCCATGTTACATCTTTGGTAAATGTCAGAGAGCAGCCTTGTACCTCTGACAGGCGCATCATCAGCCAAAACATCTTGCCCTTCATCTTCAAGCTCTTCTAACGTGCTACCAATTGTAGAACGATTTGGTGCACTAGACCTTTGGTTTGTCTTGATCGAGTCTTCCCAATTCCATTGCTCATTTTCAACAAAATAAACATCTCTGCTTACAATAACACGTCCAGTGTGTGGTTGAAAGACTCTGTAAGCTTTAGATACAGTGCTATACCCAACAAAAATGCCAGCTTCTGCCTTTTTGTCAAGCTTATCACGCTTGACCTGTGGAATGTAAGTGAAACATAGGCAGCCAAACACTCTAAGAAACTTTAAAGAAGGTTTGTAACCATACCAAGCTTCAAATGGCGTCTGATCCTTCACAGCTTTTGTTGAAATCCGATTTTGCAAGAACACAGCAGTGTTTGCAGCTTCTCCCCAAAAGCTTTTTGGAAGATTCTTCTCATGAAGCATACATCGAGTCATCTCCATTATGAATCTGTTCCTCCTTTCACTAACTCCATTTTGTTGTGGAGTGTATGGCGCCGTCAACTGATGCTCAATTCCAGCCTCTTCACAAAACCTATTAAAGGTTTCTGAAGTGTACTCCTTGCCATTATCAGATCTTAAAATCTGAATCATGCATCCACTTTCATTCTCAACTCTAGCTTTGAATTTCCAGAATATACCAGCAACTTCTGATTTTTGCTTCAACAAAAAAATCCAACACATTCTTGTTAGATCATCAATAAAGGCTATGTAATAGAGATTACCATTTAATGAAGGCGTTCTCTGAGGACCACAAAGATCAGTATGAACAAGCTGTAACTTCTTCGAGGCTCTCCAGGCTTGTTTAGGAAAGGGTTGCCTATTTTGTTTCCCAAATTTGCAAGCTCGACAATGAGGTAAATCATCATCAATGTCTGTAAGTCCTTCCACCAACTTCTTCGACTGCATTTGAAGCAATCCTCGATGGTGAAAGTGCCCAAGTCTCTTGTGCCAAGTCTCAGTAGCACTAACTCTGGATTTAAAAGCCATTTGCTCCTTTTCCATTGGATTAAGAGCAAAACTTTTTCCTTTCATTTTGACGTTGAACAAGTTTTTGCCATTAGCATCTCTGATCAAGCACTGTTTATTCTCAAATAGCACTTTATAGCCTTTATCCAGCAACTGACCAACACTTAAGAGATTTTGATCAATTTTAGGTACAAACAAAACATCTGAAATAAATTTTGTACCTTCATAGCTTGTAATAGCTATTGTGCCTTTTCCCTTGACTTCCAAGTACTCACCATTTCCAATCCTCACTCTTTTGACTTCAGTGTTTCTCAATTCCTTGAAGAGCTCCTTGTCATACGTCATGTGATTTGTGCACCCACTATCAATCAACCAGCTCTCACTTGATTCTCTGCCTGAAAAACAAGTAACCACGAACAATTGATCTTCTTCTTCTTGATCAACTACCTGTGCATCTACTTCTTGCACCTGGCCTTTGACCTTGCAAATCACTGCTTCATGTCCAAGTTGATTGCATTTGGAGCATTTGGCGTCAGGTCTTTTCCAACATTTGAATGGCGGATGACCTTTCTTCTCACAATGGTGACAAGGTGGGTAGGATTTCTTGACACCTCCTCTTTTGCTCTTCTGAAAATTGCCTGATGAGTTTTCTCCACTCGTTGACTGGTTCTTAAAATTTTTCTTCTTTTTATACCTGTTGTTGTCTTGATGCTTGACAGGTAAGGCCCCTTCTATCACTCCCTCTTGCCTCATGGATCTTCTTTGCTCTTGTGCTTGTAAAGCATTCAAGAGCTCTGCAAGAGAGATCTTTGACAGGTCCTTGGTGTTCTCCAGAGTATTAATGGTGGCTTCAAACTTCTCTGGAACAGTGACCAGCATCTTTTCTACGATTCTAGAGTCGTTCAACTCAGAACCAAGCAATCTCACCTTGTTAGCAATGCCGAGAAGTCTGTCAGAATATTCTTTCACTGACTCAGACTCCTTCATCTTCTGCAACTCGAAATCCCTGATTAGATTTAGGACTTTCATTCCACGAATCCTCTCATCTCCTTCATACTCAGCCTTGAGGTAATCCCAGATTTCCTTTGCTGAATTCAGAGACATTATCCGTGTGAAAATCATTTGAGACACAGCTGCAAATAAGCAAGCTTTTGCCTTTGATTTCCTTGTCTTCTTTTCCTTTTGTGCTTTAATCTGTGCCACAGTAGGATTTGCTGGAAGTGGTGGGACCTCGTAATCCTCTTCTACAGGTTCCCAAAGATCCAAAGCCTCTAGGTAAGTCTCCATGCGAACTGCCCACATCTGGTAATTGTCTCCATCGAAGACTGGTGGTGCAACAACTGAAAAATTGGACCCTCCTTCCATTTTAACACGCAAATAACCTCACAGATCCCTCAAGAAAATAGCTCTGATACCAATTTGTTGGTGTTTAGAACTCGAACTTTGATGGTTGATCGAGAGATTTAAAGCAGAAAGAAAAGACAGGAAGTTTTAAGTAGAAAAGAAAATAAATGAAGGCTGGAATGTATTAATTGATTTGCACCTCAACTATTTAAATACAAAAGTTCAAGCTAAAAATAGAAAAAAAGAGTTCTAAAAATCTGCTAGTAACAAAATAACAAACAAATCAAAAATCTAATCTCCTAAAGTCAAGGAGAATTATTCAAACTTAGTAACAGAAAAATTTAAATGGCAGCAATCTTAAACATATTATCTTAACAAGTTTAAACCGTCTTCAGTTCCTTAGTCTTTGGGGTAACCAGTTACAAGGAACAATCTCGAGTGCCATTGGAAACTTGAGCTCTGTTACTCACCTTGATCTTTCTTCTAATCTTATGTAGGAAGGAAGATTACCAACCTCTCTGGAATATCTGTGCAAATTGAAGAAGATGGATCTGTCAGTTAATAACATTGAGCAAGACATATCAGAAATCATACAGAGTTTGTCTAGATGTTGTTTGGGTTCCTTAGAGTCATTGGATATGACCAATAACCATCTTTTTGGCCATTTAACTGATTAACTTCGGCAGTTTAAAAATCTATCTCTCTTGTCCCTTGCTCAAAACAAAATTTCTGGTCCCATTCCTTCATCGATAGGGGACTTATCATCTTTAAAATTCTTTAATATTTCAGAAAATCAATTAAATGGTCAAATTCCATTGTCTATAGGGGAGCTGTCATCTTTGAAGTCATTTGAGGTTTCAGAAAATCAATTAAATGGTTCTTTTCCTCCATGTTTTGGACAATTGCAAAGTTTGGAAACTCTGGCTTTTCGGTATAATCTATTTGAAGGAGTTGTATTAGAAACCCATTTTTCTAGTCTCACCAGATTGACAACTCTAGCAGCGTCACACAATAGGCTTAGATTTGAACCAAACTCAAGTTGGATTCCCCCATTTCAATGTGAAAGTATTGAATTGGGTGACTGGCATCTTGGCCCAAAGTTTCCCCGGTGGTTAAAATTTCAAAAGAAATTGTCTTCTTTGGATATCTCCTGTGCAGGAATTTCAGATGTCATACCCACTTGGTTTTTGAACCTTCCCACTCAATTTAAAAATTTAAATCTTTCCTTTAATCAACTTACTGGAGGGTTTTCATATTTGAATGTAACAAACTCTATTGACTTGAGTTCAAACCGCTTTACAGGTCCATTGCCAAGAGTACCCTCAAGTTTAAGATTTTTGTTTTTGTCAAATAATTCATTTTTAGGATCCCTTTCTGAATTAGTTTGCATCCATCATTAAGAGGGATGGTAACTCTTTACATCGATACAAATCTACTCATTGGAGAAATTCCAGATTGTTGGAATCATTGGGAGATTTTAGCTTATTTAAATTTAGGAAACAACAATTTGACAGGAAAAATCCCACCTACTTTGGAATATACAGATCCTTTTATGTTAAACCTTCGAAACAATAGAAAGTTTGGAGAATTGCCATCCACATTGCAAAACTCTAGAGATTTGATTATGAATGATCTTAGTGAAAATCATTTCAGTGGAAGTGTACCAGCATGGATTGGTGATAAGCTCTCGAGCCTTGTGATTCTAAGCCTTCAATCAAATAACTTTGATGGTCATATCCCTCATAAAATTTGTGATCTTGAATTTCTTCAGAACTTGGACCCTGCCCAAAACAACATTTCAGGAGTTATTCCAAAATGTTTCAATAATTTTAGTGCAATGGCCACAAAAAACAAAACCAAGAATGAAGTTTCTGCACCGTTAGTCATTGATTTCCCATTTTATTTTAAAGCATAATTGGTGTTGAAAGGACGAGAGGATGAATATGGTAGCATGCTAGGACTTGTTACCAACATAGACCTTTCAGCTAATAGTCTCACTGGAGAGATCCCCAAAGAAATTGGTAGTCTCGTTGGACTATTGTCTTTAAATTTTTCAGGAAATCTCCTACCAGGAAATATACCAGACACCATTGGCAACATGGAGTGGATGGAATCTCTTGATTTGTCGATGAATCGATTGAATGGTGAGATCCCTCCAAGTTTCTCCAAATTGAATTTCTTGAACCACTTCAATGTGTCCTACAACAACTTGATAGGACAAATCCCAACAAGCACTCAGCTTCAAAGCTTTGAAAACTTGTCTTAAGTGGGAAATCATCTTTGTGCACCCCCTCACTAAAAACTGCAGTACAAAAGGTTGTTCAACTGATGTTGTGAATAATGGAAGTAGCAGTGAAGGAAGTAAAGTAAATTGGCTTTATGTCAGCATAGTTATTGGCTTTATAATGGGATTTTGGGGTGTAGTGGCTCCCTCATTTTTCATTAGGTCTTATACTATAGAAAGCTAGACCATATTTGTGGTAAACTATATGTGTTTTGGGCTACTATGGGTATGTAGTTTGAAGGGGAAAAAGCATGTATAATTGATGCATTTGACCTAGGTGTGCTATACATGATTGCTTGGTGCTAAAAGATTAGTTTTAGCACCTGTCCTTTAATGGGACTCGTTGATGCGGTACTGCCAACAAGGCAGCCACTTACTTGCGTAAGCTGCTTTGTTATATGCAAACCATACGAAATGTGGTACTTTTCCTTTTGCATCTTTTTGAAAAATGTTGAAATCATGTTTTATGTTGATAAGGATGAGGATTTCGGACAGTAGGTTTGGGTGTATGGGGTGAGCCTGTTGGCTCGGGTTTAGTAGTTCGTCTCCTCTTTGTGTTTGCTTTTGTTTTGCAACTTAATCTTTAATGAATTTCTTCTCTAAAATAATTAGTAATTTTAGACAAGCATAAAAGTATAGGGTAAACTACACCTAAGATCATTTTAAAATAGAGTTTGTCCTATTTTAGTTACTCTAAACGTTTTTTCTCAATTTAATCATTCTAATTAATATAATTGTTTGAATTAGTTACTGCCGTTAAACATTTCGTTAATCCAATAACGGATTGTTGATGTGGCATATAAGCCAATTGAATGATGCCATGTGACACTTTCTTTTGACTTTTGACAAAAACTTAAGGACCTCTCGATAATTAATCCAAATCACTTTTTTCCCTTTTTCTTCTCTATGCAACTCAAAAAGGAAAAATCAGAACAGGGCATTTGAAATCTACATGTCCTTCACTAGTTTCTCAACAATGGATCTATGGCAACTATCAAGGATAACCCACCATACATACACAAATAATTAAAGAAGAGTGAGCATATATAAATAAGAATGGATCTATAGTATGGATAGGGCAAGGGTAAAAGCTTCAACTTTTATATAATTCGTTACATGCAAGCAATTTAAAATTTCAGGAGCTTTTAAAGAAGGCAATAGATTCTGTTTAGGATATTTTCTTTGCTTTCTAATTGCTTTCAATGTAAATCAGTTAAATTATAATTTTTTAAAAAAATAGAATTTATTTTGTAAAATAAAGTACCACTATTTCCCAACAAAATGTTGGAACAATGGCGGCAGCAACAATGAACATAAGCACAAAACAATAAAAGAAAACAGAGAAAACAAATGAGAAAATCAAAACAAAAATAAGTATAAGACAACAAACACCAATCAAATCTCTTAAGAATTCAAACCTGGTTGTGCCAAGAGGATTTGTCAAAATGTCAGCCAATTGGTCTTGTGAGCTGCAATGTATAAGACATACTTCATTGGATTGTACAGCCTCTCGAACAAAATGAAACTTAAGCTTAAAATGTTTTGTTTTGCCATGAAAAACTAGATTTTTGGCAATAGCAACTGCTGACTGGTTGTCCACCATAATTTCAGTAGACTCAAGTTGCTCTTCATTTAGATCACATAGCAACTTTCTAAGCCAAATGGCTTGACTCACTGCTGCAGCTGCTACTATGTATTCAGCTTCAGCAGTTGACTGAGCAACTATTTGTTGCTTCTTTGAGCTCCAGCACAAAACTCCCGAACCAAGTGTAAAGAAGTAGCCGGAAGTACTTCTCATGTCATCAACAGATCCGGCCCAGTCACTATCTGAGTAGCCAGTCAATTTTAGCTCACTTCCTCTCTTAAACATTACTCCTAACTTCAAAGTGCCTTTGACATACCTGAGTATCCTCTTAGCTGCCTTTAAATGAGCTATATTGTAGCTGTGCATGAACCTAGACAGTAGGCTAACTGCATGCATAAGGTCAAGTTTGATTACTGTTAGATAGAGCAAGCAACCAATCAAGCTTCTATACTCCCTTTCATCAACCCTTTATTGATTTCCAAAATTGGTCAGTTTCTCTCCCATAGCTAATAGTGTACTCACTGATTTACAATTTTCCATATGAAATTTAGTGAGAATTTTCAAGGCAAATACATGCTGGCTGATAAAAATGCCTTGATCAGACTGGTTTACTTCCATACCAAGAAAGTAAGTCATGATTCCCAAGTTTGTCATGTCAAACATGTCTTGCATTTTTTCTTTGAACTCCTGAATCAAATCGACCCTGCTACCAGTCACTAATAGATCATCGACATAGATTGAGACAATCAGTAAAGTCTCATCTTTAAACCTTTTTATAAACAGAGTTGGCTCACTCAGACTTTTCTCAAAATTGAGCCTAGACAAGTAAGCATCTATCCTGTCATATCAAGCTCGAGGAGCTTGTTTTAGTCCATAAAGAGCCTTCTTTAGCCTATAGACTTTGTCATCTTTTCCTTGGAATTTAAAGCCATCAGGCTGTTCAACATATATTTCTTCCTTAAGAAGACCATTCAAGAAAGCTAACTTGACATCAAGTTGATGGACCCTCCATTGCTTCTGTGCAGCCAAGTCAAACAGAAGCTTTATGGTATCCAGCCTTGCCACTGGAGCAAATGTTTCCACAAAATCAATGCCAAACTATTGGCTATACCCTTTCACCACAAGCCTTACCTTGTGTTTGTTCAAAGAGCCATCAGCATTGAATTTGGCTCTGAAAACCCACTTGACACCTATGACCTTCTTCTGATCAGGTCTGTCTACTAGATCCCAAGTGTCATTTTTGTTGATCACATCAATTTCAACCTCCATAGCCTTCTTCAAGCTTTTGTTTCTTGTAGCTTCTTCATAGCTCGAAGGCTCAACAATGGCCACATTGTACCTTTGATAAATGTCAGCAATGGACCTGGTCCCTCTCATAGGAGAATCATTCACATTAGCATTACTGACTTCATTTTCTGCCAATTCTAAGCTGTTGTCAATCTGCTCTTCTTCAAACTGACTTGTGTTAGAGCCATTTAGATTCCAAAACCTTCCTTCCTCAAATTTGACATCCCTACTTACCAAAATCTTCTTGGTTGAGGGATTAAATACTCTGTAGCCCTTCTTGATGCTACTGTAACCAACAAATATGCTTGGAACTGACCTCTTCTCAAGCTCGGTTCTCCTTTCTGCAAGCACATGTACATAACACATACAACCAAACACTTTTAAATGAGAAACAGATGGTTTAAGATCATACCATGCTTCAAAAGTAGTTTTATCCTTCACAACATGTGTTGGCAGCCATTGAGCAGACACACATAGGTGTTGACACTTTCAGCCCAAAAAATACTTGGAAGCTTGCTTTGAAACAGCAAACACCTAGCCATATTCATCACTATTCTATTCTTCCTCTCACACACTCTATTTTGCTGAGGACTATACACTGTGGTTAACTGATGATGAATTCCAGCCTGCTCACATAGCTTCTAAAATTTTTCAGACAAGTATTCAAAACCATTGTCTATCCTCAAGGCCTTGATCCTGCAGCCTGTTTGATTTTCTACTAAAGCCTTGAACTTTCCAAAAACTTCAAACACTTCTGACTTCTGTTTCATGAAGTAAACCCAGCAAAATCTGGTTAAATCATCTATAAACAGTATAAAATACTTACTGCCATTTAATGAAGGGGTTTTCATTGGTCCACAAACATCTAAGTGCACCAACTCAAGCTTTCATCGAGCCCTCCATGCTTGGCTTACTGGAGAAGGCAACCTAGCTTGCTTACCAAGCTGGCACACTTCACAAACAGACTCACTGGCTTCAATTTTGATCATGTCCTCAGTCAAACTCATCTTGTGAAGCAAATCGAGTGACTTGAAGTTGACATGGCCTAACCTTCTATGCCATAGACCAATAATGTCAATTAAACTTGTATATGCTTTTCTCTCAAACTTCCTTACATCTAGCATGAAACATTTATCTGCCATAGGTGCTGAGACAATCTCTCTACCATGAACATCATTAATAACACAAGAATCATTCTTGAAAATTAGAAAGTAGCCTTTCTTAACCAACTGACCTACACTAAGTAGGTTCTGATCTATATCAGGCACATAGAGTACATCAGAAATAACCTTGTTACCTGATCCAGTGTTGATCACAACATCTCCTCTGCCTTTAGCTTCAATCAGGTTCCCATTGTCTATCTTGAACTTCGAGGTAAAACTTTTTTCAAGGTCCTTGAATAGGCTTTCATCAGCTGCCATGTGATTGAGCAACCACTGTCCACAAGCCAACTGCATTTGCTTATGACTGCAAAGCATGAGGCAATGAAGACATGCTCTTCTTGAGCTAGAAGATCCTCAACAGTCTTGGCTTGTATTGGCTGAGCTTGTGCCTTTTCTTGATTTCTGCAAATCTTCTCATGATGGCCATACTCTTACAACTTTTGCACTGGATGTCTGGTCTATTCCGGCAATATTTCTCTAGATGGTTAGTCTTCTTGCAATGAATGCATGGTGGAAACCTTCTTTTTCTGCATCTTTCTTTAATCTGTCCCTTCTTTCAAACCAAGGCTTCTTAGCTTTCTGACTTGAGCTAGAGCCTTCTCTGACCTTTGCTTGAAAAACACCTTCAGGATTCTCCTCCTGCCTGCTAGCCCTCCTCTGCTTAAGTGCATAGAGTGAGTTAACCAACTCAGACAAGGAAATGTTTGTGAGATCCCTCGAGTCCTCTAGTGAGGAGATTTTTTACTCAAATCTCTCAGGAAGAGTGGTAATCACCTTCTCAACAACCTCGCTATCACTGAAATCCTCTCCAAGGAGTCTGATATTGTTGATAGTGGCCATGATCCTATCAGAATATTGCTTAATAGTTTTTGATTCCTTCATTTTTAGATTCTCAAATTCCCTTCTAAGGTTGATAACTTGTTGCTGCCTTGTCTTATCTGATCCTATGAACTCCTCTTTCAGCCTGTCCCATGCTTGCTTAGGTGAGTCACAGGCCATGATGCGAGTAAAAATCACATCAGACACACCATTCTGTAGGCAGGTCATGGCTTTATGCTTCTTGGCTCGCTCCTCACCATGCTGCCTTATTTGAGCAATGGTTGGATTTGCTCTCAATGGTGGTGGCTCGGCATCATTCTCAACTGGACTCCACAGATCATGTGCTTGGAGGTAAGTTTTCATTTTAAATACCCAAATGTGGTAGTTCTCTCCAGCAAACACTGGTGGTGGAGGAGGTGCAAAGCTCATGTTGCTGAAACAGGTTTGACAAACTCAACTTCTTTTAAGTTTGTTTTAAAACAGTAAAAGCTTAAACAATAGAGGTCCTCAAAGACAAGAGGCTCTTTTTACCATTTGTTGGAACAATGGCAGCAACAACAATGAACATAAGCACAAACCAACAAAAGAAAATAGAGAAAACGAATGAGAAAATCAAAACGAAAATAAGTAACTGAACTCGGAGAGCATTAACCTTCATTCACATTTGAAATTATAAAGTGTTACAATAATTTGACAGTTACCTAAAGTTGTAACTACTCCCACCAATTTGGCAAGTTGATAACTAAAATAATACAAATGAAAAAGCTAAACAATTCAGCTATTACATCCATCAGATTCAAAATCAAATCCTACTAACTTTAGCAATCAAGTTACATACTAACTTGATAGTATTCAAAAGAACAAAATGAAAAAAATGAAGTAAATAGTTTCTGGTCCTACTCAAGTGTTGGTCTGCTGCTATCAATGCTTCATGGTTACTTGTTGCATTGCAGTCCATGCTGAACACAAAATAATGAGGTTGATGAAAGGTGTAAATAGCTCAAATACGGTTTCTAGAGAATCAATACAAGAGTTCTATTGATCTAATTAAATAATGATAATTAAATAAAAAATACAGCATCCACTCTACTAAGAGGTGGTGGTACACCTTTGGGGTTGCTGGTTTCCCTCTCCTTTACCTCCCCCTTCTCCTCTTCCCTTCCATTAACAAGCAGTCCCCAAGCTCCCCCAACAACATAATCATTATGTGGTCTACTTTTCCCTCGGTTGTCTGCTAGCCATTGATAACTTCATGTATACAGTTGGCGTTAAACCACTTTCCATTTCAACATATTCCCTCCTTTGTGCAAGCCAATTGGTATTTGACACCATCTTTTCAGTGGTTATCAACTCCGAAAAGCTTGGTATCCTAACGCTTAAGTCGATCATCTTCATTACCATATTAGCTTCAATGGTTGCAATTCATCCCGACAGTTTAGAGACCAAAAGAGATGAGAAAAATCCAGTAGGAAAGAATGAACACACCATTGGGTTTATATCAACAGTTGGTGCTTTAGCAGGCTATGCTTTATTGCTGTCTCTAACACAATTCTCATTTGACAAAATACTCAAAAAGGAGACATTTAGTGTTGTGTTTGAAATGCATATTTACACTTAATTGGTTTCGAGTTTCGTTTGCTTGTTGGGGTTGTTTTCAAGTGTGAATTTCATGGATTTAAAGTCCGAAATGGAGAAATTTGATAAAGGGAAGGTGAATTATATAGTGAGTTTGATTGGAACAACTTTGGCATGACAGATTTGTACAGTGGGAGTAGTGGGATTCGATTGATCTATTTGGTGTCATCTTTGTTCTCAAATGTTGTGAGTATGCTTAGTTTGCCATTTGTTCCAGTTGTTGGTGTTATGTTTTATAAGGAGAAAATGGACGCAAATAAGGTATTGGCAATGTTGTTCACTCTTTGGGGATTTGCTTCTTATATCTACCAACAATATCTTGATGATAACAATTCACAGAAAAAGGAATACGGTCAAAATACTGGCCATATTTTTCACTATTTAGGGCTTTGGTTCATATCTAGGAATCTAGGGGATCAAAGATTCTTATAGCATAAGCTTCTGTGCATATGTACATGTCTACCATACGTGTTGTATGAATAAATAGTATTTTGTTTTCGTTAATAAAACCAAAGGTTCCTCTCTCCTTTCATTGGCTATTTCGTCCAAATTATAGATAAATAGGAGCGTCATTGTCTAGATCTGATTTTTAAACCCCTTCCGTACACCCTTATTTAAACCCAATGTAACTTGAAGCAAATCCATTGAGACAAGAAAATTACAAGGATTCAAATCTTATCTTAAACATTATTTAAGTAAAAACTAATCATTAAAATGAAAAGGAATGGTATAAATTACCAGTTATTCCACGTATATAGTTTTAATCCATTACTTCAAAGGGAAGATGAGAAAGAGATTCTTTGGTGGTATTCAATCAATGCCTTAGCAAATTGCAAAGACCATGATTTAGACATTTCAGGGTTGCTCAACCATTTGCTTTTGTTGGTTAGTAAGAAAATGTTCCAATGAAGAAAGGGGTGAATCAAAAAAAAAATAGCAGGAGTAGGAATTTAATTATAGTTTTTTCATGAATCAAAATAGAAGTTTATTACGTATTAATTTATAATTTTATCATTTTTAAAGGGATTAAGCAAAAATTATTTCATTTTTATGAGGGCTAAAGTACAATTTTACTATATATTAGTTTATAATTTCTTTATTCATAAGAGGATTGAATTGATTTTTTTTTTTATTTTAGAGATGAAATTATAATTTTACTATATATTAACTTATAATTTTTTTATTTATAAAAAACAAAATTAAAAATTTTCTAACTTTGAGAGGCCAAAACTCATGTCTATGCCCTTCTGATTCCCTACAAACTTATAAAATTGATTTTTTTTTTATGCAATAAGAAAAATGATTGATACATAATGAAAAGAAAAAAAAATTCTAACTCTATTAATAAGTTGTTACATGTCTTCAATTAGATTCTTCATACATAGATATAATTGAGAGTGTGGATTTGGTTAATATATCCTGAGAATATAACTAATGTTGTGGCTGAATCTATTGCTAAAGCATTGGGTGAAGATTTGTTTACTGTCATGTGTTTTGCTATGATGTTGGATCATGTTTTGTCCTATATTACTCTGATATTCAATAGTTATGTTTTCATTTAAAATAATATAAATAGCCACTTCACTTGAAGTAGGTCACCATATCAATGTCACTAGCCATACCTTTAATTTGTTGTTCATACTAATGTTTCTTTAAAAATCAAATAGTTAAATAATAAAAGAATTGATAACTTAAAAATAAAATTAAAGGCCGCAATTCTTTGCAACCTTATGTTTGCGCTGCTGTTTGCAATTTTTGGGCTATTTTGTCGATCAATATAATACAAAATTCTTATAGCATTAGACCCACACCAAGTCATGTAGTTCCATTAGATAATCAATTTTTGACCCTGAGCTTAATTTCAACCATTCGCCCCAAATGTGCGAATGTTATCGTCAAGTAAAATAAACTTATACTTGAAGATTTCTTGTAATTATCTCCCGTGGATATATCTCATGCGGAGAGTTTTGACATAAGTTTTCTTTCGGATTTGTACGTGAGGATTAATCCTAGCAGGCTCACTTTTGAAGATAATTTGTTGTGAATTCTTGATTTATGGACTTGATACCGCGCCTTGCGAACCTGGACACGTGGGATCATGTTTCAGCGGGCGTGTGCAATTAAAGAAACGATCATTAAATTTGTCGGGGAATTTCCCAGTAGGAAATATACCAAACAACATTGGCAAAATGGTATTAGATGGAATTTCTTGATTTGTCAATGAATCGATTGAATGGTGAAATCCTTCTAAGTTTCTCCAATTTGAATTTCTTAAATCACTTCAATGCGTCCTGCAATAACTTGACAGGACAAATCCCAACAACCACTCAACTTCAAAGCTTTGAGAACTTGTCTTGCATGGGCAATCATCTTCGCGGACCTCCTTTCAGTAAAATCTAAAGTACAAAAGGTATTCCAACTGATGTTGCAAATAATGGAAGTAGCAGCGAAGGAAGAAAAGTGAATTGGTTTTATGTCAGCATAGTTCTTGGCTTTGTAATGGGGTTTTGTGGTGTAGTGGCTCCCTTTTTTTCATCAGGCCATGGAGGCATGCATACTATTGAAAGTTGGACCATGTTGGTCGAAAGCTGTATATGTCTTGGGCTATTATGGGTATGTAGTTTGATGAAAAAAATTACATGTATAATTAAGGTTTGTGTGTATGTAATTGATTATATAGGATTCATATCTCAGATCTATTAAATGTCTCATTTTAAAAGGGATTATATGAACTTTAATATTCTTTACTAGTTCATGTTTTTCCTTTTGCAATGGCATTTGAGGTTGATATAATTTACTGAAGTTTGGATCGAAGTATGTTTTGATTATGTATGAATATGTTTTGTCGTATTTCAAAATGTTTTTCAATTTCTAAAGTGTTTGATAAATTCCTTCAGTTGATTAGCTTAATAATTGAGTAGACGTGGCAGCCATAGTTCGGGTCTCCTTCCTCCTTGATCCTTCAAATTAGGAGTAACAAAAATAGTAGTAAATAGGATTAGGCTTTTTTTTTTCTGTCATTTTCTAACTATTGCCAATGGATCTCAACAAAAGAAGAGTTCAGCTGTTGCTCTTCTTCCTTGGACTCACCCTTCTCAGTAAGACAGGAAACAACCTCAAAACCTCCTCCTTTTTGCATTTGGTCTGGATCAAATTAGTATCTCTCATTAGAGTTATTTCAAATTTTTTTTATAGTATTAGTTCAGCACATTTAAACATGAGAATAAGCATATAATCCTTCAAAAATATATAAAATAATTTATAAAAATTTTAATATACTCATATCAAATACATACCTATATTTGAAATTGAGGTTGTCAAAAGTCCATTAAGTTGCTGGGATTCAATCCACCCCGGCCAAACAAAGATTGTTTTTTTGTTTTTAAAAATTGAGTTTGGAGCAAGTTGGATAGAGTTTTTCAATAAAAATTTTAGAGTCAAATTTCTACCTCGTCCAGATATATTTATTATAATGTCACATTTTAATTTTGTAAATATAATTGGGATTATTTTGTTAAAGTTAATCTAATAAAAAACATTGATGGACGTAACTCAAGTAATTTGAAGTTAAGTGATTCTATAATTTTTAAAAGTTAAATAATTAAAACGTAAATTTATTAATAATTTAATAATTTTTAGTGTAATTTAAGGAAAATCTTATAGGCATTGAAATTTGTTAGAATAATTTGAAGTTAAAAAGAAAAGTATGAAAACAAATACTACAATGTGCCCGTTATATCTAGCGGTATAGTTATGCTTCGACTCTCAGAACAAATTTATCGAATGATAGTTATTCATGTTTTCTTTTTGGAAATTTTTTTTAAAAAAAATTAGGTTATTCTTAACTGTCGTAATCTCAAATTAAACTAATGACACTCGATGGAAGATAAATATATAAATGACGTGCACACGTTAAAAGCATGTCCATGTGCACGGGCCTCTAGAGGAAGTATTGCTATAATCTCTTTCATTTAATATTGCATGATAAAAATAATTACTTTGATTTTTTTTTTTTACAGAAAGAATACTTAAACTAGTTACAAAATTTAAACCGCCTTCCTTAGCGGGGAGGTCTCATACAAGCATGAATCATATAATTTATGGTGAGTTTAACCAGTCTATTAGCATCTTGATTGTCATTTCTGGATTTGTGCCAAACGTGCCAGTGCTCAAATTGTAACAGCAATTGATAGGTTTTCTTGATTAAGTTAGAATTAAAATGTTGTCGTAGCCATGATCACATAGGAGGATCAAACCATCCAAGATGCATCACAGTTCAACATCGAAAATAGAACAATTCCCTAAATATATATTAGAGCCTAAAATCTACTTTAATTTCAACAGGGTATGAAAAAATTGACGGTGCAATAACTATCACTAAACATGGCACTCATAAATGTGAGGATACCCCCTCCAAATAAAACGTATTCTAGAAGATAACTTGATATTTAGTCTTCATGGTCTTGTGTCTATTGATCTTAGTGTCAATTATTTGAAAGGCCCAAATCCAGATTACTTTGGGAATATCTCGTTTCTAGAAGTTCTTGTCCTTAGCTCCAATCGTCTCAAATTCTCAATCCCATCTTCGACTCCTTAGTCTTCACTATAACAATTTACAAGATAACGTTTGAAGTGCCATTGGAAACTTGAGCTTTGTTATTCATCTTGATCTTTCGAATAATAAAATTGATCAAGACATCAGAAATCCTGCAGAGTTTGTCTAGATGTTGTTTAGATTGCTTAAAGTCGATGAAATAATCAACTTTCTGGCCATTTAATTGACCTAAAAATCTAGCTTTCCTTTGTTAAAAAAAAAAATTCTAGCTTTCCTGTCCAATTCTATTGTCTATAGGGGAGTAATCATCTTTGAAGTTCTTTGATGTTTTAGAAAATCAATTAAGTGGTACTTTTCCATTTGGGCGTAATCTGTTAAAAGGAGTTGTTTTAGAAGCCTACTTTTCTAATCTCGCGAATTTTGCAACATTGAAGGCATCCGAAACACATGTTTGAGATTTCAACCAAACTTAAGTTGGATTCCCTTGTTTCAGTGTGGAATTATTGAATTGAGTCAATGGTATCTTGTCTTGAAGTTTCCTTACTGGGGGGATTTCCACCCTTTCTGAATTGGTTTGTAACTCATTAATTAGGAGATCGACAAATGACAGCTCTTTACATTGATAGAAATCTCCTCTTTGGAAAAATTCCAAATTGATGGAATCTTCCATTTTTGAGATTAGAAAATCCCACCTTATCTGGGAGATGCAAATCTACTAAGGCTAAACCTTCAAAACAATAGCATGTTTGGAAAATTACCATCCACATTGCAATATTTTCAAGTTTGGTCATTCTTGATTTCAATGAAAATGTTAAGATAATATGTTTAAGATTGCTGCCATTTAAATTTTTCTGTTACTAAGTTTGAATAATTCTCCTTGACTTTAGGAGATTAGATTTTTGATTTGTTTGTTATTTTGTTACTAGCAGATTTTTAGAACTCTTTTTTTTCTATTTTTAGCTTGAACTTTTGTATTTAAATAGTTGAGGTGCAAATCAATTAATACATTCCAGCCTTCATTTATTTTCTTTTCTACTTAAAACTTCCTGTCTTTTCTTTCTGCTTTAAATCTCTCGATCAACCATCAAAGTTCGAGTTCTAAACACCAACAAATTGGTATCAGAGCTGTTTTGTTGAGGGATCTGTGAGGTTATTTGCGTGTTAAAATGGAAGGAGGGTCCAATTTTTCAGTTGTTGCACCACCAGTCTTCGATGGAGACAATTACCAGATGTGGGCAGTTCGCATGGAGACTTACCTAGAGGCTTTGGATCTTTGGGAACCTGTAGAAGAGGATTACGAGGTCCCACCACTTCCAGCAAATCCTACTGTGGCACAGATTAAAGCACAAAAGGAAAAGAAGACAAGGAAATCAAAGGCAAAAGCTTGCTTATTTGCAGCTGTGTCTCAAATGATTTTCACACGGATAATGTCTCTGAAATCAGCAAAGGAAATCTGGGATTACCTCAAGGCTGAGTATGAAGGAGATGAGAGGATTCGTGGAATGAAAGTCCTAAATCTAATCAGGGATTTCGAGTTGCAGAAGATGAAGGAGTCTGAGTCAGTGAAAGAATATTCTGACAGACTTCTCGGCATTGCTAACAAGGTGAGATTGCTTGGTTCTGAGTTGAACGACTCTAGAATCGTAGAAAAGATGCTGGTCACTGTTCCAGAGAAGTTTGAAGCCACCATTACTACTCTGGAGAACACCAAGGACCTGTCAAAGATCTCTCTTGCAGAGCTCTTGAATGCTTTACAAGCACAAGAGCAAAGAAGATCCATGAGGCAAGAGGGAGTGATAGAAGGGGCCTTACCTGTCAAGCATCAAGACAACAACAGGTATAAAAAGAAGAAAAATTTTAAGAACCAGTCGACGAGTGGAGAAAACTCATCAGGCAATTTTCAGAAGAGCAAAAGAGGAGGTGTCAAGAAATCCTACCCACCTTGTCACCATTGTGAGAAGAAAGGTCATCCGCCATTCAAATGTTGGAAAAGACCTGACGCCAAATGCTCCAAATGCAATCAACTTGGACATGAAGCAGTGATTTGCAAGGTCAAAGGCCAGGTGCAAGAAGTAGATGCACAGGTAGTTGATCAAGAAGAAGAAGATCAATTGTTCGTGGTTACTTGTTTTTCAGGCAGAGAATCAAGTGAGAGCTGGTTGATTGATAGTGGGTGCACAAATCACATGACGTATGACAAGGAGCTCTTCAAGGAATTGAGAAACACTGAAGTCAAAAGAGTGAGGATTGGAAATGGTGAGTACTTGGAAGTCAAGGGAAAAGGCACAATAGCTATTACAAGCTATGAAGGTACAAAATTTATTTCAGATGTTTTGTTTGTACCTAAAATTGATCAAAATCTCTTAAGTGTTGGTCAGTTGCTGGATAAAGGCTATAAAGTGCTATTTGAGAATAAGCAGTGCTTGATCAGAGATGCTAATGGCAAAAACTTGTTCAACGTCAAAATGAAAGGAAAAAGTTTTGCTCTTAATCCAATGGAAAAGGAGCAAATGGCTTTTAAATCCAGAGTTAGTGCTACTGAGACTTGGCACAAGAGACTTGGGCACTTTCACCATCGAGGATTGCTTCAAATGCAGTCGAAGAAGTTGGTGGAAGGACTTACAGACATTGATGATGATTTACCTCATTGTCGAGCTTGCAAATTTGGGAAACAAAATAGGCAACCCTTTCCTAAACAAGCCTGGAGAGCCTCGAAGAAGTTACAGCTTGTTCATACTGATCTTTGTGGTCCTCAGAGAACGCCTTCATTAAATGGTAATCTCTATTACATAGCCTTTATTGATGATCTAACAAGAATGTGTTGGATTTTTTTGTTGAAGCAAAAATCAGAAGTTGCTGGTATATTCTGGAAATTCAAAGCTAGAGTTGAGAATGAAAGTGGATGCATGATTCAGATTTTAAGATCTGATAATGGCAAGGAGTACACTTCAGAAACCTTTAATAGGTTTTGTGAAGAGGCTGGAATTGAGCATCAGTTGACGGCGCCATACACTCCACAACAAAATGGAGTTAGTGAAAGGAGGAACAGATTCATAATGGAGATGACTCGATGTATGCTTCATGAGAAGAATCTTCCAAAAAGCTTTTGGGGAGAAGCTGCAAACACTGCTGTGTTCTTGCAAAATCGGATTTCAACAAAAGCTGTGAAGGATCAGACGCCATTTGAAGCTTGGTATGGTTACAAACCTTCTTTAAAGTTTCTTAGAGTGTTTGGCTGCCTATGTTTCACTTACATTCCACAGGTCAAGCGTGATAAGCTTGACAAAAAGGCAGAAGCTGGCATTTTTGTTGGGTATAGCACTGTATCTAAAGCTTACAGAGTCTTTCAACCACACACTGGACGTGTTATTGTAAGCAGAGATGTTTATTTTGTTGAAAATGAGCAATGGAATTGGGAAGACTCGATCAAGACAAACCAAAGGTCTAGTGCACCAAATCGTTCTACAATTGGTAGCACGTTAGAAGAGCTTGAAGATGAAGGGCAAGATGTTTTGGCTGATGATGCGCCTGTCAGAGGTACAAGGCTGCTCTCCGACATTTACCAAAGATGTAACATGGCTATTTGTGAGCCTGCAGGGTATCATGATGCAAAAAACAGTCAACATTGGATGGCTGCAATGAAGGAGGAGCTTTCGATGATCGAGAAAAACAAAACTTGGGAGTTGGTTGATCAACCTCTAGACAGAAAGATAATTGGAGTAAGATGGGTGTTCAGAACGAAACTAAATCCCGATGGTTCAGTTAACAAATTCAAAGCAAGACTTGTTGTGAAGGGATATGCACAAGTCTTTGGAGCCGATTATTCAGAAACATTTGCACCTGTTGCCAGGCTTGACACTGTAAGGTTGCTGTTTGCTCTTGCTGCACAAAAGAACTGGAAAGTTTTTCAGTTAGATGTTAAATCTGCATTCCTAAATGGAGTCTTGCAAGAAGAAATATTTGTTGAGCAACCTGAAGGTTTTGTAAGCAGAGGCAATGAAGACAAAGTTTACTTGCTGAAGAAGGCTTTGTATGGCCTAAAACAGGCTCCACGAGCATGGTATAGTAGAATTGATGATCATTTGATGGGACTTGGCTTTCAGAAAAGTCAATCTGAGCTCACACTGTATGTCAAGCATGAAGGTACAAACACTTTAGTCATTTCTCTTTATGTAGATGACTTATTGATTACAGGAAGCAATATCGATCAAGTTAATCAGTTCAAATTGGAAATGCAAAAGGTCTTCGAAATGACAGACCTTGGTCTGATGTCTTATTTCCTTGGCATTGAGATCAAACAAAGCCAAGATGAAGTGTTCATCTGTCAAAGAAAGTATGCGAAGGAGATACTTAGAAAATTTCATATGGAAGATTGCAAAGCAATGAGTACTCCTATGAATCAAAAAGAGAAGCTAATCAAAGATGATGGTTCTGCCAAAGTCATTGAAGCTGAGTTCAGGAGTTTGGTAGGTTGTCTAATGTACTTAACAGCAACCAGACCCGACATCTTGAATGCTGTAAGTATTCTCTCCAGATTCATGCATTGTCCAAATGAGACTCACATGAGAGCTGCAAAAAGAGTTATCAGATACATCAAGGGGACCTGGAATTATGGAGTAAAGTTTTCAAAGCACAGGGAATTGAAGTTGATTGGTTTCTCTGACAGTGATTGGGGTGGCTCAACTGATGATATGAAGAGTACCTCTGGTTATTGTTTTTGCCTTGGATCAGGCATGTTCTCTTGGAGCTCGAAGAAGTAAGAAACTGTAGCTCAATCCACTGCTGAAGCAGAATTTGTGGCTGCAACAGCAACAGTTAACCAAGCTCTCTGGTTAAGGAAGATTCTTGTTGATTTAAACATGGAGCAGAAGCAAAGCACAAAGATTCTAGTTGATAACCAGGCTGCCATTGCAATCTCTAACAATCCAGTCTTTCATGGGAAGACTAAGCATTTCAACATCAAGTTATTTTTTGTTCGAGAAGTTCAGAAGAGTGGTGATGTGTCTCTTTGTTACTGCAAATCCGAAGCTCAAATTGCAGATATCTTCACCAAACCATTACCACTTAGCAAGTTTGAAAGCTTCAGGAATAAACTTGGAGTTTGCAGCATCTAAACAAGGAGGAGTGTTAAGATAATATGTTTAAGATTGCTGCCATTTAAATTTTTCTGTTACTAAGTTTGAATAATTCTCCTTGACTTTAGGAGATTAGATTTTTGATTTGTTTGTTATTTTGTTACTAGCAGATTTTTAGAACTCTTTTTTTCTATTTTTAGCTTGAACTTTTGTATTTAAATAGTTGAGGTGCAAATCAATTAATACATTCCAGCCTTCATTTATTTTCTTTTCTACTTAAAACTTCCTGTCTTTTCTTTCTGCTTTAAATCTCTCGATCAACCATCAAAGTTCGAGTTCTAAACACCAACAGAAAATCATTTCAGTGGTGACAAGCTCTCAAGACACTAGACTTGTGGTTTGAAGCCTACGATTAAATAAACTTGATGGCCTCATAAAATTTGTGCTCTTCAAAATCTTCAAAACTAATTAGACCTTTCCCATAACAAGATTTCAAGAGCTATTTCGAAATGTTTCACTAATTCAAGTGCAATGGCCACAAAAGTTAAGCATGACGCTGCGTGGTGGCACTGCTATTTCATCTGATTGCCTCTTACTTTTGAGTGCATTATTGGTGCAGAAAGGATGAGAGGATGAATACAATATCACATCAAGACTGGTTACCAACATAAACATTTCAGCTACTACTCTCACAAGAGAGATCCCAAAAAAATTGGAAGTCTCGTTGGACTACTATCATTAAATTTATCAAGGAATCTCTTAACAGAAAATATACCAAACAACATCGACAACATTTTAAATAAAAAAAAATAGAAAACCTGATTTTACGCAAAACAAGAACGAAATTCACAACATTTCAGATAAAAAGTTGACATCGTAATGCTAAAAATAAAATTAGTAAAATTTTTCATCTTATAAAAGCACTAATTTGATTTGTTTTTAGTAATATGCCGCACTTTCCCGGTTCATTCCTATCTTGTGTATATTTTATGACTCTTTTTAGTTATGAGTCAGGACTAGTTATTGTGGAATTATATAATTAGTTAATCAACTATATAAATTTTTAGTTTTATCATAACGTTTTAGATCGTTTCTATTTTAGTCACTCTCCGTTAATAGAAGTGAAGACATGATCCTTTTCTAAATGGTATAATAACACCATTATTTCTCACATATTTTATCAATTTGATCCTTAAAATACATGCAATTAAAAGATTATTATATAATTATGTAAAAAGTACAACATATAATATTATTTATATTTTTTTGTGGAAAAATATAATATTATATATATTATCAGTGCAAAATATTTTTTAAATACAAAATTTATAGGCACGAGACTGAGACTGATTGTATAGAAGAAAGTGTAAAAAGCAAGCCAATGCATGAAAAACACCAGTGTAGGTCCATCCAACCAACTGCAACTCATCATACATATTTGAATAAAATTTCTCAACTATAATACTATTTTTTTCACTCTTTTTTTTTAAAAAAAAAAAAAACAACTCATCATCTCCGAAAAGCTTCATGGATGAACATCAACAAAAAATTTTCAAACATAGAACATTTTTCTTCAAGAACATGATGAACGAATTTGCCAGTTCTACAAATCTCTTAAAACAGGCTTAAGTTAGTGATTTACAAATATGGACAGTCTTGAACAAATTTTTAAACCTATATTTCATGTTTGACCGGGCTTGAGCAAATATAAAATATACTAATATCATATACAAGCCGAACCAATCCAACCCATTAACATCTCTGATAATATAGACTTAGCAATAAATAAAACTTAATTTGAAGCTAGCTATATGGGAGCGATTAGTGACACCTTCAAACTGAAAGCGATAAATAAAATTAAGAAAAACTTTTTTTTTTCCTTTTGCTTACTAAATGTATATAAGGAAAGAAAATGTTACAGTAAAAGTATCATTGAGACCCTTATACTCTGAGTCAAATTGTATTTTGGCCCCTCTACTAAAAATGATAGCAAATTAGTTGTTGTACGTTAGATCAAAGAGGAAACTAGTCATTCTGTTAAAAGGTGCATCCATATCTACTTTTAAAATTGGTCATTGTATGTTAGCATGTCACAAGTAATTGTCTGATTAATTTGTTAGCTACATCAATTTTTGTAGTTGAAATAGATGAATTTTTTAACAGAAAGAATCACTTTGCTCTTTAATCTAACATACAAAGACTAATTTACCAATTTCAAAAGTAATATGGATAAAATGCAATCTGACTTCTAGTAAGAGCATATGTGGAATTTATCTTATGCCTATATTTTTACTGGTTTTTAAATAAAAACACTAAAGTACCTTTGAATAATATTAACTTATTTTAATTACGGAAGATATTTTCATAATTTTCTTCATCGAATTGGCGCTCAATTAACTCGTGACAGCAACCTAACTAGCTTAAATAATAATAATATAAACATTAAGTTAAATAACAATATAACTACAATCGACGTTCAATTTGGGTCGAGTTTTGATTCAAGTGAATTAGAGCAAGAATTTACAAATCTATATATGCCGAATACTATAAATATTTGTGATTCAATCCCAAAAACAGTACTGGTGTTAGCTGTATTGCTATGGAGGTCAAGGTCAATGTTACTTTACATGGAAATTTGGGATAATGACCAAAAGCAAGAGAAATGAAGAGCATCAAAATTCAAAAGCAACGGTCCCTACTCCCCCCCCCAATGATTTTCGTTACTCATTTCTAAATCTATTCATACACCAGGTCGGGTTTGGGGTGGGCTTTGATAAAATTTCAGGCCTAGGTTTGGCTCGAAAAATTAACTTAAAATTTTGTCCAATCTCAACCCGGATAAACATGCTAAAACTCGGGTCCAGCGCACTTGTATTAAAATTTTTGTAGTATTTTTAAAAAATATAATACATTAAAAATAAATGTTTCCCAACAAATTGAAAATAAAATTTTAAAAATCTTTATACTTGAACAACACTAAAATAGGTGCAACTTAACACACAAAAGCCTCTAAAATAGTAGCAAAATTAACAACAAAATAAGAGTTAAACAATATTCAAATAACTACAAGAAAATAGTAACAACATAATTGTGAAATGGTAGCAAAAAAGAAAAAGAAAACAACAGTAAAACAGTGGGAAAATAGCAAGAAAACAATATTTTTTTTTTTCTTTTTGCAAATTCGAGTCCGGACAAGTTGAGCCCAGGCCAAAAAAGCTTTACCTGAGGCCCAATCCGTTTAGATTTTGCCCAAACCCATTTTTCAGGCTTATATTTTTGTCAAATCCTACCACTTTTCAAGCAGATCTTCTGGTCGTGCCAGGTGGCCTGGCCCATGAATAGGTATACTTATTTTCCCTTAAAAGTATTCTCCAACTTTCATTAAAAAAAACGATAAACAACTTCTTTATCTGTATCCAGTTACTTCCAACTCATTGCCTCATAGTCTGAATTATTACATATTGCTTAAAGGATATTGTGCCAATTTCTTTAACTTTCACTAATTTTGTAGAATATGTTTCCGTTTCTTTCATTTCACTAATTTGAGTTTGACAAGAGAATTATAGGGCGTAATAAAAAAATTAAAAAAGTAATTATATGAAAAGTGTGGTATTTGTGAAACTCTCGATCCGCTTGTGGAGTCCAAGAAACTCCATTGGTGGTGTATCAAATAATTACCATAACACAAAAAATTATTTTATGAGCTCTCCTTAACACATCATCCATGGTCCCTACAAATTAAAAATAAGTACTTAATCTTTTAATTTCAACATCATCCACGATCTCTTCTTACCAACTGTACATATGATGCGAAAAAAAGATGATATATTTATTTTTAATTGGTAAGGATCATGAATGATGTGATAAGGAAGGTTCATAAAATAATTTATCCCATAACACCATATAAATATTTAAAAAAAATGTTAAGTTGTCTATATTTAAAATTTTAATATGAAAAAAATTGAAAATTGAAAATTGAAAATAATATGAGGAGGTCTAAAACATAATTAACTTAGCCATTTATTATGGGGCAGCCTTTATACCCATATTTTGTACGTGTTTTCTGAGATGGATTTGTTTGAATTATTTAGTGTTTTCAAAGCTATTTTTCTGTTTCAATAAGTCCTATTCTTTAGGAACAACTTTCTACATTTGTTTAAACTAGTGGTGATCATTGTTTATAGGCGATATAGGTGTTAGTTGTGATTCTATATTTGTCATTTGTAAGTGTTAGTTATTTGCTTAAGGAACGTTAGTTTGATTTCTTGTTTATTTGAAACCCAATAAATTTGTTTCACAGTTAGAGCATATCCCTACTTTGAAGGGAATTGTTAGTATTCTGATTCTCAAAATTGATATTTTTGGAAACAACCTACGTTGTAACTCAGCTATTTAAAGGGCTGAATACTGAATAACTAATGTGAGATATATGAATAAAATCTATTTCTCTGCAGTTTCTTCTCTGTTAAAACTTAAAACTCTTTCTTGTATTGCTGCAACTGCATTTTTATTATTTTATTCCATTTTCTTCACTGAATCTTACAATTGGTATCCGAGCTATTTTCTTAAGGGATCTGTGTGTGAAATGGAGACCGAAACCAGTTTTTCTCAAATTGCTCCTCCTGTTTTTGATGGTCAGAATTATCATCTGTGGGCAGTAAAGATGGAGACTTACCTTGAGGCTTTGGATCTTTGGGAGGCCGTGGAAGAGGATTACGAAATACCTCCGCTGCCGAACAATCCTACCATGGTCCAAATCAAAACTCACAAGGAAAAGAAGACCCGAAAAGCTAAGGCAAAATCAACTCTGTTTGCTGCTATTTCAACAAACGTTTTCACAAAAGTTCTCACTCTTCGTTCAGCAAAAGAAGTGTGGGACTATCTCAAAGAAGAATATGAAGGAAATGACCGGATACGAGGAATGCAGGTGCTAAATTTAATACGGGAGCTTGAATTGCAAAGGATGAAAGAGTCAGAAACAATCAAAGAGTACCAAGACAGATTGTATGAAATTGCCAACAAGGTAAGGTTACTTGGCACTAAATTTCCAGATTCTAGAATTGTTGAAAAAATTCTTGTAACAGTGCCTGAAAGATATGAAGCTTCAATAACCACCTTGGAAAATACAAAAGATATGTCTAAACTCAGTTTGGCAGAATTGATGAATTCTTTGCAAGCTCAAGAACAGCGAAGACTCATGAGGCAAGAACAAATAGTAGAAGGAGCTTTGCTAGCTAGGCACCAGGAAGAAGGAATGCACAAGAAGAATACTGAGAGAAAAACACAAGTAACATCTGCAGCAAATTCTTCGAACACTCACACTCGAGGTAAGGGTAGAAAATCAAAGAAAGACTATCCGCCTTGTCAGCACTGCAAAAAGAAAGGCCATCCACCGTTCAGATGTTGGTGGAGACCAGATGCTAAATGTACCAAATGCAATCAACTTGGACATGAAGCCGTGGTTTGCAGAAGCAATAAGTTGAAGCTTGAAGAAGTCCATGTGGCTGATCAAGACGAGGAAGATCAGATATTTGTCGCAGCATGTTTTTCAACTAAAAGTTCTTCAGAAAGCTGGTTGATTGACAGTGGTTGTACAAACCATATGACTCCGGACAAAACTCTCTTCAAGGATTTGAAGCCGAGAGTCATGAAGGTCAGAATTGGAAATGGTGGCTATATTTCCGCAAAAGGGTCGGGAACCGTGGCATTTACAACAAGTTCAGGTACAAAAACAATCTCAGATGTACTTTATGTTCCTGAAATTGATAAAAATTTGTTGAGTGTTGGCCAGCTTATAGAAAAAGGATTTAAAGTATCCTTTGAAAATTCCTATTGCTGCATTTATCATGTTGCTAGAAAAGAGATTTTACGGGTTAAAATGAGGGGTAAAAGTTTCTCATTTGATCCAACGAAGGAGGAGCAAATAGCCTACGTCAACAAAGTTTGCACTACGGAAATTTGGCACAAAAGGCTTGGTCACTGTCATCTTCAAAGAATGCTGAAAATGAAGAAGAAAGACATGATAAAAGGAATGCCAGAACTTGATGATCATCTTCCAAACTGTGTCGCCTGTCAATTCGGTAAACAAAATAGGCTGCCGTTTCCGAAATCAACTTGGAGAGGTTCTCAAAAGTTGCAACTAATTCATACTGATGTTGCCGGACCTCAAAGAACACCATCTTTACAAGGTAGCATTTATTGTATTATTTTCATTGATGATTTTACAAGAATGTGCTGGATTTTTTCTTGAAATTCAAATCAGAAGTGGCTGGTGTGTTTTGGAAGTTCAAGAAAATGGCAGAAAATCAAAGTGGCTGCAAAATTTAGGTGTTGAGATCCGATAATGGGAAGGAGTATACTTCGGCAGAATTTAATTTATTTTGCGAAGAAGTTGGCATTAAACATCAGCTTACTGCTTCATACACTCCGGAACAAAATGGGGTCAGCGAGAGAAGGAACAGGTCCGTAATGGAGATGGCTAGATGTATGTTGCATGAAAAGGAGTTGCCAAAGATATTTTGGGCAGAGGCAGCCAACACGGCAGTTTTTTTACAGAACCGACTTCCAACCAAAGCTTTGGAAGACAAGACTCCATTCGAAGCTTGGTACGGTTATAAACCTTCACTTAGCTTTCTTAAAGTATTTGGCTGCATATGTTTTGTTCATGTTCCAAAGGTTAAACGTGACAAACTTGATAAGAAGGCAATTCCTGGCATCTTCGTGGGATATAGTTCAGTTTCAAAAGCCTACAAGGTTTATCATCCTCAAACCGGAAAATTGACAATTAGCTGAGATGTACATTTCAACGAGGATGAGCAGTGGGATTGGATGATTTCACAAAAAAAAAGAGATGTCTCAAGAACCGAAAGGTGCTTTCGAAACAACCGACAAATGGATGAATGAGTTAGAAGATGATCCTCCAGTTAGAGGTACAAGGCTACTTTCAGATATCTATCAAAGATGCAATGTGGCAGTTTGCGAACCAGCCAGCCATGATGATGCATTAAAAGATCCAAAATGGAGGAAAGCAATGGAGGAAGAGATGACAATGATTAACAAAAATGAGACATGGGAGCTGGTAGAAAAGCCTGAAGGGAGAAAAGTTATTGGAGTCAAATGGGTGTTCCGAACTAAGCTTAATGCTGACAGCTCCGTCAACAAATACAAAGCAAGGCTCGTCGTTAAAGGGTATGCTCAAATTTATGGTGTTGATTATTCTGATACGTTTGCTCCTGTTGCAAGATTAGATACGATCAGATTGTTGCTTGCAATATCGGCACAAAAAGGCTGGAAAGTGTTCCAATTAGATGTCAAATCAGCGTTTTTGAATGGCGAATTACAAGAAGAAATATACATGGAGCAACCTGAAGGATTTGTGAAGCAAGGCGAAGAAGAAAAAGTTTACCTGCTCAAAAAGGCTCTCTATGGCCTAAAACAAGCTCCAAGAGCTTGGTACAGCAAGATCGATGCTCATTTGTTAAGTCTTGGCTTTGTTAAAAGCTTCTCAGAATCCACTCTTTATGTGAAACATAAAGAAGTAGATACTCTCATTGTGTCACTATATGTTGATGATCTTTTGGTGACAGGAAATAATACAAGGCTGGTTGAGAAATTTAAACAAGAAATGATGCAAGTGTTTGAAATGACAGATCTTGGTCTTATGACTTTTTTCCTTGGAATGGAGATCAAGCTATGTAAGAACAAGGTGCTAATATGTCAGCAAAAATATGCAAAAGAAATTTTGAAGAAATTTCAGATAGATGAATGTAAAGCCATGAGAACACCAATGAATCAAAAGGAGAAGCTGATGAAAGAAGATGGAGCTGATAAAGTTGATGAAGGATACTATAGAAGCTTGATTGGATGTCTAATGTATCTCACTGCAACAAGGCCCGACATCATGTTTGCTGTAAGTATTTTATCTCGTTTTATGCATTGTGCTAGTGAAATGCATTTAAGAGCAGCAAAAAGAATATTGAGGTATATCAAAGGTACTGTTGATTACGGTGTCAAGTTTGAGATGTGCCAAAACTTCAAGTTGTATGGGTTCTCGGATAGTGACTGGGCTGGATCTTTTGATGATATGAAAGTACGTCAGGATATTGTTTTAGCCTAGGTTCTGGAATTTTCTCATGGTCTTCAAAAAAACAAGAGATTGTAGCTCAATCCACTGCAGAAGCAGAGTTCATTACAGCAACTGCAGTAGCTAATCAAGTGTTATGGCTGAAAAAGATAATGTGTGACTTGCATATGGAACAGAAAAACGATACTGAGATTTTTGTTGACAATCAAGCAGCTATTGTAATCTCAAATAATCCAGTGTTCCATGGGAAGACCAAGCATTTCAACATCAAACTTTACTTCTTGAGGGAAGTACAACAGAATGGTGAAGTTACTTTGGTTTACTGCAAGTCTGAAGAACAACTAGCAAACTTATTTACAAAGTCGCTTCCAGCCAACATGTTCGAGTATCTAAGGCAGAGAATTGGAGTTTGCAGTTCCTTAACCAAGGAGGAGTGTTAGTTATTTGCTTAAGGAACGTTAGTTTGATTTCTTGTTTATTTGAAACCCAATAAATTTGTTTCACAGTTAGAGCATATCCCTACTTTGAAGGGAATTGTTAGTATTCTGATTCTCAAAATTGATATTTTTGGAAACAACCTACGTTGTAACTCAGCTATTTAAAGGGCTGAATACTGAATAACTAATGTGAGATATATGAATAAAATCTATTTCTCTGCAGTTTCTTCTCTGTTAAAACTTAAAACTCTTTCTTGTATTGCTGCAACTGCATTTTTATTATTTTATTCCATTTTCTTCATTGAATCTTACAGTAAGGCTATAAAAGCCAGCTTTCTATCTTCAATAAATGTGACACTTATTTCCAGCTTCCACTTGATTTTATACTTAACATTCTGGTAGCCAAGTTGTTGAGGAAATAAAAGGATATGAGTGAAGAAAAGAGTGAAGGTAGTCTTACAAAGATTCCTCATTTTGATGGTCTTCATTACGACCATTAAGGTGAGCTGATGAAGAAATTGTTGAGGTTCAAAGGACTGTGGAACATAGTTTAGAAAGGCTTCGAGGAACCTGAAACAACGATTGTGCAGACCATCGCGCAACAAGTACAGATAGACGAGATAAAGTTGAAGGATCACAAGGTCAAACACTATCTATATCAAGCTATAGATCATGTTGTTTTTTAGTAAATTTTAGACAGACGAACCTCCAAAATTGTTTGGGATTCTTTGAAGAGTAAGTTTGGTGGAAATGAGAGAGTGAAAAGGTTTCTTCTCAACACCTTAAGAAGATAATTTGAGGTGTTGGAAATGAAGAAAGGAGAAACGATCAATATTATTCTGCTAAAGTGATGGTTGTAGCAAACCAGATGCGGAGCAATAGGGAGATCATGTCTGACTTGGTGATCATGGAGAAGATTTTGTGGACTTTGATAGAACGTTTCACCTATGTGGTAGTATCTATTGAAGAGGCAAAAGATACACATACCATGTCGGTTGATGAATTGAAAAGTTCATTATCTGTACATGAACAGAAGTTTAAGAGAATAGAAAGAGAAGAAGATCATGTCTTAAAAGTTGTTACTAGTAACAAAAAGTTTGAAAGTAGAGGATGTGACGCAAATTCATACAGAGGACATGGAAGAGACAGAGGGAGATCATTTGACAAAACCCGGGTAGAATGCTATAAATGTCACAAACTGAGGCATTTTCAGTATGAATGTCCAATGTGTGAGAGTAAAGCCAACTTTGTGGGACTTGATGAAGAGGAAGAGAAACTCTTAATTTCGTGTGTGGAGACACATAACTCACAACAAGATGGCGTATGATTTCTTGATTTGGGATGCTCGAATCATATATGTGGGAACAAGAAGTTGGTTTTCTCATCTTGATCAAAGCTTTCGACACTCCATCAAGCTTGAAAATGATACAAAAATGGTAGTAATGGGAAAAAAGTGTTAGATTAGAGATTGAAGGCACTAAACAGGTAATCTCTGAAGTTTTCTTTGTTCCAGATCTAAAAAATAATTTGTTGAGCATGGGACAGTTCTAGGAGAAAGGGAAATATATTTTGATTTAAGGGGATGAGTGCAAGTTGTATCATCCACAAAGAGGGCTCATTGTAATAACCAAAATGACCAGAAATCGAATGTTTTGTACTTTCAACTATTGTTTTACCATGCTCACAACTGCTGGTTTCATCATGCTTCCAAACTACCACAAAAGTTATCTCTCATCTATGGCACTGCAAGTTCAGTCATTTGAACTATAAAAGCTTACGTATGATGCAGTCTAAAAGGTTAGTTCATGGCCTACCAACAATCAATATTCCAAACAAAGTATGTCCCCATTGTTTGGTCGGAAAGCAACATAGGGAGGAAATGCCAAAGAAAAGTTCATGGAGAGCATCAAGAAAGTTGCAGTTGATACATTTTGACATTTGTGGACCAATTACATCGATTTCTATAGGTGGGAAGAGGTACTAACTCAGTTTTATTAATGATTTTAGTCGAAAAATTTGGGTCTATTTCGTGCATTACAAATCAGTGATGTTTGAGGTATTTCAGAGCTTTAAAAAATATGTTGAGAATAAAAGTGGTGAGTGTATAGCTTGCTTACGCATAGACAAGGGTGGAGAGTTCACCTCCCATGAATTTAATAATTTTTTATTAGAGAATCGTATTTGCAAGCAATTGATTGTAGCCTACACCTTACAACAAAACAGAGTAGCGGAGAGGAGGAATCGAACCATTATGAACACAGTTCGAAGCATGTTATCTGAAAAAAATGTCCCAAAAGAGTTTTAGGCAGAAGCAATTGAATGGTGTAGCCATGTGATGAACAGGAGCATGACAGTAGCCGTGAATGGATGAACACCAGAAGTGGTATGGAGCAATGTTACACCTTTTGTCGACCATTTCTAAGTGTTCGGGTGTGTTGCCCATGTACAAGAAGAACAAAGTTAGACAACAAAAGCTACAAGTGTGTTTTCTTTGGTGTGAGCAATGAATCCAAGGCTTATCAATTGTACGATCCAGTCTCTAGGCGTAATGTGATAAGTCGTGATGTTGTTTTTGAAAAAGATAAAGGCTGGGATTGGAGTCAAAATTCAGAGGATGCAAACAAAGAGTTGGAATGGAAAGATATTACTCTTAAGGATGATGTGAGTGAAGATGACATCGTTGTACCAAACATAGATGAAGTGGTTAGAGAAGAACCACCAAGTTTGAACATTCCAGCTGTAGATCAATAGAGGATTAGACGGGAGAATAGAAGAGCACCAGAGTGGCAAAAAGATTACGTGAGTGGCGTAGGACTAGGCCTTTCTGATGAAGGCAAAGAAGTCAATAACTTGGTTCTATACACCGTAGCAGATCCAATCACTTTTGAAGAAGCTATTGTATGCGAAAAATGGCTTGAAGCTATGAAACTAGAGATTCAAGCCATTGAAAAAAAAATGAAACATGGGAATTGATGGAATTACCGGTTGGTGCAAAGAAGATCGAAGTAAAATGGGTGTTCAAAACCAAGCTAAATGAAATTGGTGAGATTGACAAACACAAAGCACAATTGGTGGTGAAGGGATATGCCCAAAATATGGAATTGATTACAATGAAGTTTTTGCACCAGTTGCAAAATGGGATACAATCTGAATGGTGATTGCAATGGCTGCGCAAAAAGGTTGGAATATCTAACAACTTGATGTTAGAAGCGCTTTCCTTCATGGAGAATTGGTGGAGGAAGTTTTTGTTGATCAACCGTGTGGCTTTGAGAAAGAAGAGGAGGAGCATAAAGTCTACAAATTAAAGAAGGCCTTGTACGGTCTGAAGCAGACTCCAAAGGCATGGTATAGTCACATTGAGTCTTATTTTACAAAGGATAGTTTTGAAAGGTGCCCATCTGAACCTACTATTATTACTCAAACTAATTCAAAAGGAAGAATTTTGATTGTTAGTTTGTATGTTGATGATCTCATATTCATGAGAAATGATGAGGAAATAATTAAAGCCTTCAAAAATTTCATGATGTGAGAATTTAAAATGACTGATCTTGGAAAGATGAAATACTTTCTTGGAGTTGAAGTGTTATAGAATGATAAAGGCATATTTATTAGTTAAAGGAAGTATGCTGATAAATTTTTGAGAGATTTGGTATGTTAAGGTGCAACTCTATTAGAAGTCCAATTGTTCCAAGAACAAAACTCGTGAAAGATAAAGATAGAGTCAAAGTAGATGTCATTGGTTATAAGTAAATTGTGGGGAGTCTTCGATATTTAACGACGACCAGACCAGATCTAATGAATGTGGTTGGACTGGTGAGTCGATATATGGAAAAACTTACTGAACTTCATCTTAGTGCAGCAAAAAGGGTCCTTTGATATATAAAAAGAACCTCGAAGCTGGGCATTTTGTACAACAAAAGTGGAACTGGCGAGTTAGTTGGCTACACAGACAGTGATTATGCTAGGGATCAAGATGACAAAATGAGCACTTCAGGATATGCTTTTCTATTTGGAGAAAATGCTTGTCAAGTAGTGACCTTATCTACCACCGAAGCAGAGTTCGTAGCAGCAACATCATGTGCTTGTAAAGCAGTTTGGATGAGAAGAATCTTGGATGCTTTCAATTAATCACCCTCAAAAAAGAAGTATCACATTATATTGTGACAACGCCTCCACCATCAAACTATCAAATAATGTCGTATTGTATGGAAGGAATAAACACATTCATGTAAGGTACCACTTCCTTCGTGAATTGTCTAATGATAAAGTTATTGAGTTTATCCATTGTGGAACAAAGGAGCAGACAACAGACATCATGACTAAGGTGTTGAAGCTAGGGACATTTGAAAAGCTTAAGGAAAAACTTGGAATTTGTAGAGAAGTAAACTGACTGCAAATATGCAGAACAATTTATGGGAGGAATTGTTTGAATTATTTAGTATTTTCAAAGTTGTTTTTCTGTTCCAATAAGTCCTATTCTTTAGGAACAACTTTCTACATTTGTTTAAACTAGTGCTGATCATTGTTTATACGTGATATAGGTGTTAGTTGTGATTCTATCTTTGTCATTTGTAAGGCTCTATCTTCAATAAATGTGACACTTATTTCTAGCTTCCACTTGATTTTATACTTAACAGGATCCATATTTGGATATAGATTATGAGCACGAGGATTCGAAAATGGAAACCCTAGACCAAAAGCAAAACAACTCTGGAACTAATAGAGTCGTCCTTGTCTAAAGCATCACAACCCAAGCTCTAATGGTCAACGATCATTGCTTCAACATGGACTTCACTACACGCCAACCCTTCCCTTGTGTCTATAACTACAACTGCGACTACAACCCTCGTTGTCTTAGCCACAGACCACAGTGTAAGCAAGCAAAAACAACTACTTGGTTGAGTTGGTTCTTCCATAATTAAAGCCTGAATCCTTCATTTATTTTGCAGGTATCATTGTCGTCTTGGGGTGGTAGTGACATTGAAGTCAAAGTTGACGGGGAAATATGTATGGATTTGATAAAAAAATTATATTTTAATTTTTTTGCTTTAATCTAATTTTTTTTTCTAAAATGTTTTTGACTAATTTTAAAAAGGTCTCTAAAGTTTAGTCAAAAGTCAACAAAAAAAGTATCATGTGTTGTCAGTCAATGGGCTAATATGCTACATCAATAATCTGTTAGTGAAAAATGAGTTATTTTAACAAGAATGACTACTTTGAGCAATTATTTTAACAACAATAACTAAATTGAAATACAAAATTAACGTGGTCAAAATAAGACAAACTATATTTTAGTGTGATGTTGCGTATAGTTTATCCTAAAAAAATATCTTACTGATTGTATTGGTTGCAAAAAATTTTAATTTAAATTTCAATAAAAATCCACTAGTTTAATCTATCAATTTCCTTTTTGGAAAATAAAACAATATTAACAGTGGGTTTTTTTTCCCTTTTGCTTATTGCTTATTAGGAAAAAAATATTAGGAAACAGAAAAAATAGAGAAAAAATAAAAGAATATTAACAATGGTTTTTTTCTTTTCAATTTTTCTTTCCGTGAGAGTGGGACTTACTCCATAAAAATTTAAAAATAAATATAAAAATATAAAATTTTCTTATAATTTTCTTTAATTTTTTTTAATTTGGTATCCACTTAATCTAGCTCAATAATTAATTCTCCAGTAAACCCATTAAGGGGATAGAAATTGTATAATTTACTTTAATTATTATAATTTTTATTTTTCATTATAATTTTTTTAATATTGTTTTATGCATGAATAAATATTTTTTGTCTGAACTTTATAACATTTCTTTAATTTAATAATTGAAATTCATATTACATTTTGTGGAAAATTAAATGCATTTTGCTGGAAAATACTTCCTTGCGCTTCATGTATTTTTGTGTTTTAGCTAAGCTTACTCTATATATTTGGAGTTGTGAGCAATTGTTGGTAGCATGCAATTGCAACCATGACTACTCCTCTTCCAATTTCCTTTTTCCTTCTCTTCTTCTTATTCCCGCTATCTGTTTTACCATTTGTCATGCCAATTCCAACCTATTTTGCATTCCAAGTGAGAGAGAAGCTCTTTTGAAATTCAAGAATCATCTTATTGATCCTTCAAACAGCCTATCTTCATGGGTTGAAGGAAGGGATTGCTGTAAATGGATTGGTGTCGTCTGCCATAACTCAACAGGCTACGTCCACCAACTGCACTTGGCTGCTCTTTCACCTTAAGACCAGTCGGCCATAAATCCTTCACTGTTGGAGTTGAAGCATCTTAGTTTTCTGGACTTAAGCAATAACAATTTTGGTAGCATACAAATACCAAAATTTTTGGGTATGCTGGAGAGTTTAACATATCTTAATCTCTCTCATGCACAATTCCAGGGAGCAATTCCTCATAACCTTGGGAATCTCTCAAAGTTGCATTATCTTGATCTTGGTGGTAATTATCTCAAACCAAAAAGTCTTCAATGGGTTTCTGGACTTTCTTCCTTGCAGTACCTTGATTTGAGTTCTGCGGATCTTCACAAAGCAAATGATTGGGTACAGGTAACACTCAAACTTCCTTCTTTATTAGAGTTGCACTTGTTAACTTGTGGCTTAGAAGATTATCCATCGCCGATTAGTGTTAATTCTACAAAATCACTGGTTGTTCTTGATCTTTCTCAGAACCGCTTTTCTTCAGTACCTAAGTCGATATTTAGTCTTCATGGTCTTGTGTCAATTGATATTAGTGGCAATTCTTTGGAAGGCCCAATTCCAGATTACTTTAGGAACACCTCGTTTCTTGAAGTTCTTGATCTTAGTTGGAATCAGCTCAATTCATCCATACCCAATTCCTTGTATAGTTTAAACCGTCTTCAGTTCCTTAGTCTTTGTTCAAACCAGTTACAACGAACAATCTCGAGTGCCATTGGAAACTTGAGCTCTGTTACTCACCTTGATCTTTCTAATAATAAAATTGAAAAATGGCATAAAAATAATTTACTGACCGTGACGCAGAAAAATAGTTTGCTGGAAGTTGACTAAATGATAGATTTATGTGTGATAGAAATTATATAATATATGATATTATCTTAGAAATTTATTTATCGATTACATACATACTTACTAAGCTATAAGCTTACTCCTCTTTATTTTCCTTTGTTTTATAGTGATATTAATCAACTCGGGAATTGGACGGAGTCAGAACATCATCCTCACTATCATCATCAACTTTTGGGTATTTTGCAATCAATACTTTTGAAAAATGGCATGTATAGATGACTTAATGCAATGTAGTATAAACTTATATATATGTATAAAATATGGTTTGGTTTAAAATGTTGGTATCTATAATTGATGAATTATTTCCCTAAATCTTTTGTTCATATAGTTTAGGATGTTATGGATGAATTAATCATGTCAGAACATCTGATTGTGTTTGGTTGAAATATCGATGTTGCTTAAGATTATGTTTCGAAAATTTGCAGGAGGAATTGAATATTTATGAAAAGAAACTATGTTAAAATTTTTGTAAAAAAAAAATTAATCATTTGATAACACTTCTAGCCTTGTTCAGCGATGAATACGGGTAAGAGGTGTTACATGCATACTAACGGAAGTTGGACCATGTTGGTCGAAAGCTGTATGTGTCTTGGGCTACTATGGGTATATAGTTTGATGGGGAAAAAAACATGTCTAAACATATTGGTCTAAAGTTGGTATAATTTACTGGAGATTGGATCAAAGTGTGTTTTGATTATGTATGAATATGTTTTGCTGTATTTCAATAATATACAATGAAAATAATTTTCATCAAAAAATGTTGTTTGATAAATTCCATCAGTTGTTTAGCTTAATAATTGAGTAGACGTGGCAACCATAGATCTGGTCTTCTTCCTCCTGAATCTTCAAATTAGGAGTAACAAAAATAGTAGTAAATAGGATTAGCCAATTTTTTTCCTGTCATTTCTAACTGTTGCCAATGGATCTCAACAAAAAAAGAGTTCAACTGTTGCTCTTCATCCTTGGACTCACCCTTCTCAGTAAGACAGGTAAGAACCTCAAAACGTCCTCGTTTTTGCATTTGGTCTGGAAAATAAAAGAAGTCGTAAATGTTGGAATTTAAGTCTCCAAGTTAATTTCAAGTTTGTAAAATTTAATGTACTTGATTGTTCTCTCTTCTTTGTTAACTTTTATGGATCAAATTGGTATACCTGTTTAGAGTTATTTCAATTTTTTATTTTAAAGTATATATTTGGATTCAGCACATTCAAACATGAGAATGAGCATAGAATCTTTCAAAAATATATGAAACAATTTATAAAAGTTTAAATATACTCTTGTGAAATATATACCTGACAAAAATCCTTTCCAGTTATCGAGATTCCATCCACCCCAGCCATATAGGGTGGTTTTTTGTTTTTAAAAATTGAGTTTGAAGCAAGGTGAATCGAGTTTTTCATTAAAATTTTTAGAACCAATTTCTGTCTCGCTCAGATATATTTATTAAAATGTCACTTTTTTTAATTTATTAACATATAAATGGGATTAATTTTGTAAAAGCTAATATAATATAAAACATTATGTAAAATTTCATATGAATGGTCATGGATTAGATAAATCTTTTAAGGGTTATGGTCGTAATAGAAAGCTAAAGTATTGAATAAAATTCGATTTTGAGCGAGTATATATACATAAAAATCAAGTTGAAGCATCATAAGCTAGCAAAAAACTTTCATCCTTGTTTGAATTTACTTTATCTACCTTTTTTTTTAAGCTTTTACGTGCATATTTTGCTCAATTTTAGTTATATATAGAGATACGTAAAACTATCGTGGAAGCTTTTGTATTATAAGTCAAACTAAATTGTGCTCCTTTATTTAAAAAATGAGTAAATTAATTCTTGTACGTTAGATCAAATAGCAAATTAGTCTTATGTTAAAAACTTTCATTTCATTGTCAAAAATTTATCTTTATACGTCAACATGGCATACATTAGGCACACTGCATGTAATTGTCTAGTTGTTTCATTAGCCACGTCAATTTTTAACAGTAAAAATTGATAAAATTTTTAATGGAAAGGACCGGCTTGCTCTTTGATCTATTGTACTGGGATTAATTTGTCCTTTTTTTTATAAAAGGGGTAAAATATAATCCAACTCCTAATATAGGGGTTCTATGGTACTTTTACCTATGTACGTAGGTACGTGCTATGTATGGTTTTTAAAATTTTCTTTTTCATTTCTTTCGTGTTATAGCTGATAAGTGGAGGAAACTGGCTGGGGATGAGAAAGTGGTATTATCCTAAACAGGGCAATTTTCATTGTGGGATTGCTTTGATATGGGCGTTGGTTCCATAGCTTGCACAGTGGAATTTTATTGAATGGGTATAACATTTTGGTGTAAAATAGGTAAGAGAAGAATAGTTTAAGTATCACTTAAGAGCAAAAAAATGTTTAGGTACCAAAATAAATAAAATGCATAGTTTGTGTACCAACTTATAAGTTAAGCCTTTTTTAAACATAGATTTAATTGTTAGGCTAACAGAGATGCCAACTTAAAAAAAATAGTTTAGATATCAATATAGGAAAAAATGATATAATTTAAGTATCAATACGTGAATTAAGCCTAAAATATATATTGGAATTGTGAAAAGTAATAAAGTGAGTTTAGATAGAGAATGGATGTTGAGTTAGGTTCATTGGAAAGCAGGACATAATAAATATTGATATAATATTAAATTTAACTTTCAATATTTATATTTTTTGTCAATTTAGTCTTTATTCTTTTATTGAGCTCAATTTGACCCATAATATTTTAAAAAGAGTCTCATTAATTTCTTTAACGGAAATACTAATTGAAACATTCAATTTTTAAACATTGCAACCTGCATAACAATCCACATGTATTTAGATTGATGTAACATATAAGACAAATAGTGTCATGTCAACATGAAGTATATGTGGACTACCATGCGTCCTAGCATGCCAACATCGCTAAAATATTAGTTTTTTAGTCAACAATTCTTTTTTTTTAAAGCAATTTGATTCTTTTTAAAAATTAATGGTCAAATTTATCTCAAAAAAAAGAATAAAAATCAAATTGATAATAGATGTAAACGTTAAGGGCTCAATTTAACATTATGCACTAAATATTTCTTTACATGAGAGAAAATTTTTTAGATTTTATTTTAAAACACAAATAATTCTACAACTTTTGGCCAAAATAAATAGGAAATTTTGCAACTTTTGGTAACTAAAACTTTATTGAGAAAACTCAACATGAAACAATTAGTTGTATCAATTTACTATCAGAACGGAATGTTTCGATCAGTACGTTGGACCAAACTAGTATCAAGTACTATAGATTGAAGTTCTATATTGACACTTTATGGTTTAGTTTTTAAATCCTATAATAATAATCCTCTCCCCTAACTAAAACAACCTTTTCAAATAATTAAAAAATAATTTTTAATCTCTACTCATGAAAATAGAATACATTTTATTGTCAATCATTTATCTTTTCGAAAAGCATCCACATTTAGAAAATTAATTACTATTATCGATGATGGATACCCAAAAAAATAATTTTTAATCCTGCTCATGAAAATGGAACACATTTTATTGTTTCTCATTTAACTTTTCAGAAAGTATTCACGGTTAGAAAATTAATCACTGCTATCAATGATGAATATTCTGATTACGGCAAGAAAAATAATTTTGAGATTGAGAAAAACAGATTTAAGTTGAATTTTTAAAAGTAATGTTTTAAGTTTTAAAAAATATTGTATTCACATATAAAAATTAGAAAATTTCTAAGGTTGGAGCTAAGCCAAAATTCTCCAATGTAGTATTCAAAAAAATAGGAACCTCTGTTGAGATAATTATCAATATTTAAAGAGTAGTGCGGGACAATTAACTTCTAAGTCATTACATAGAAACGTCAGTCCTCCAATCACAATTAAACACTTCTCTACATTTTCATCCATCTCAGTGATGGGCTCCGCATTGATAATTCTAAATTTATATTTTGCTTTTCTAACTCAAATTCCGTGTTTTCCATTTTCTTTTCCTTCTCTTTTTCCTCCATTAGCTTTTCTTGCTTTCTCGGAAACTTATATATAAAAGTTTACGAGTTAAATAAAGTAGAATAAAGGATAAATTGATTTATTTTCAATAAAAGTTGAAGTAGCTATTTCAATAAAATATCAACATTTTGCTTTTCTTATTCAAATTCCGTGTTTTTTCTTTCTTTTATCTCCTTTAGCTTTTAAGACCTAAGAAGTCTTAAAGAATGTGGGAGTGGGGCTTTCTTCGTAGACTTTTGTTTGGCTCCGGTTTTGTAGTCTGTCTCCTCTGTGTTTGCTATTATTTTGTGACTTTCTCATTAATAATTTTTTTCTCTCAAAAAATTAGTAAATTTAGACACACATAAAAGTATAAGTGTAAACTACACCCAAGGCCACTGTAATTTTTTTTATCAATTTGCTCACTCTAATTAATATTATTGTTCGAACTAAGCCAAAATTCTAAACCTCTAATAGATTTCAATAATAACCTCATCTTTGTAATATTTAAAGAGTTTGACGGCAGACCTACAAGATTTTACAACATTTATTGATTTGTTGATTTATTTATTTACAAGCTAAACTATACCACAGCTTATTTGTCACTTTTTTTTTTATTATTATCTATCATTTTTTTAATTTGGTCACACAACTAATCAAGATATTTTTTTAGTCCATTTCTGTTAAGTGTCGTTAACTCTCTGAAGAAAGGGTGATGTAGCAATTAAAAAATTGATAAGAGCAAGTTTAGCTCTCATACTTTTACATATTATATTGATTTAGTAAAAAATTAACCCTCAAAATTTACAAATGGTCTCAATTTGATCCTCATATATTTTTAATAATTTTGATATTTAAGTTTAAAAATAATTGTTAGAATTTTTTAAATTTTAAAAATTAATTAATTGTTACAAATGGTTTATTTGTGTTTGTGGTTGATTATATAGGATTCAGATCTTAGATCTATTAAATGCCACTTTTTGAAAGAGATTACTTGAACCAATTGATCTAAACTTCAAGTTTAGTTTTAGTACTCATACAAGAATCAAAGGCATTTCAAGCTTGTGTAATTTATTGAAAGTGTGCTTTGATGTATGATTGCGTTTAATTTTATGTCAATAATGCATATGTTGTTATGTCTCTCGGGGTTTGAGTACTCCAGATTTAGGGTGAGTTTGGATGGGCGATTGGGTGCGGTCGGTGCGTTTAGATACTTTTTGTCTCACGCTACAGAATTGCTACAGTATCTAATCTCACCGCCACCGTTGTTTTTATACTAACCGCAGGTAAATGCACCGCCCATCCAAACCCACCCTTAGTCTTGTATTGATGTAGCTTACGCCATTCGAGAGGCATTGTCATGGCTAAAGGCTCTGCTCTTCGACAATGTGGTCATTGGGTCTAATTGTTTGGCTATTATGATTGATTGGACTCCGCCAATAATTGATGCATCTGAGCTAGGTGTATTGTTACATGATTGTTTAGTGCTGAAAGATTAATTTAAAAATTTGTCCTTTTTTGGACTAGTCAGGTGTGCCAACAAGACAAGAGCAGCTTTCTTATATGCAAACCACATGAAATAGGATGTTTTTTCCCTTGCATCTCTTTCAAAGAATGAGGATTACAGACAGTAGGTTCGGGTTTATGGGGTGTGCCTATTGGCTCAGGTCTAGTAATTCGTCTCCTCCTTGTGTTCACTTGTGTTTTGTAACTTTCTCACTAATGAATTTCTTCTCTAAAAAAATAGTAATTTTAGACACACATAAAACACTCAAGGTCACTCTAAAATAAGGTTTGTCCACTCTAAATTTTTTTTTCAATTTAATCACTTTAATTAAGATAATTATTCGAACTAGTCATTGTGTTAAAAATTTCATTAATCCACTAATGGATTATTGATGTGGATATTAACCAATTAAATGATGACACATAGCATTTTTTTTTACTTTTCACAAAAACTTAAGGACTTCTCTATAATTAATCCTGTTATGGGCCAATTTAGCCCGGGCCCTAAACAAACAATCAAAAAAATATAATAAATAAAAAGTCCACAGTCCATTACAGCCCAAAATGATAATGGCGCAAAAGGCCCAAATCGAAAAAAAAACTAGCCCAATACCAGAAAACACAAAACAGATTAACCGACCCGAAATAGCTATAACCGAATTAACCGACCTTCCAAAATTTTTAACCGTTAACCGAACCAAATTTTTTTAAAAAAAATTAACCGAACCAAAATTTTTTCGGTTAAATCGGTCGATTAACCAAATTAATCGAAAATCATATTATTTTAATTTTTGGTTAAAAATTAACTGACTTAACCGATTTAATCGATTTAACAAATTTAACCGATTTAATCGAATTGAATCACTACATAATTAAAAACATTACATAAGTCTTTGAATCACTACATAATTAAAAACATTACATAAGTCTTGAAATTAACACATAATTGAAATGTAAGTCTTTAATATTCTCCATTTATATCCATTTCTTCTCTCCAAAAAATCTCCATTTGCATTAAACCTACAAAAAAATGTGCAAAAATTTAGCATATAATAGAAATATACGTATTTTAAAAAAATTAAATAATATAAACAAACGAATATATTATAAGTTAACAAGAATAAGATAGTAAGCATACCCTTCAACTCACGAAAGCTCATGAATTTAGGGTAGGCTCTGATGCATTCCAAGAAAAGTCTAAACATTGAATCAATTAAATAAGTAGGAATGATATGGTAAAAAAAATTGAAACTATTAAAATAAAACAATAAATATACCATTTTCGATCTTGTCAAGATCTTGGATTTGTTCTTCAATCTTTTTGATGTCTTCTTGTGATGATGATTTTCGAATCCAATCTTGAGTACACACAAGAGCTTGTACAATTTTAGGAGTTAAAGAATTCCTATATTGATCAAGCACACGTCCCCCGGTGCTAAATGCAGACTTTGAAGCAACCGTAGAAACTGGTATAGCTAACACATCTCTGGCCATTTTTAGAAGAGTGGGAAATCTAGGGTTGTTCACTTTCTACCACAATAAAATCTCAAAATCTTCAACAAATTCCTCATTAGCCTTAGCTAGATATTTATCCAACTCAGATGTTTTATACTCACCACAAATTTCCAACTCACGCTTTTTATACAAAGCTTGCATTCGCCTTTTCATTTTTTGTTGTGGTTCACCGAGAGAAACATGTGTTGGCACACTCAATTGGCTACAAGTACTATGATGTGGAGGCTTATACTCACCAAACAATTCATACAAAGATTCCTTCAATTTTTGCATCATTTCACAAGCTTTTTCAGAACTAGACATTTCACTAAGTACAAATTCAATACTTTAGTTTTTGTCTAAGATCTAAAATACAAGCAACAAACATAAGCAAATTCATCTTATCAATATCACCCCAATACTTATCATACTTATCTTTCATCTTGATGGCCATAACACTGAAATCAACATTACTTTTTAACTGAGCATCTCGTAAAAGAATATCAATTTCAGAAAGCTCATCAAAAAAATTATTGGACGTGACATATGAAGTGCCAGATATACGTAAAGTGACTTCATAAAAGTGTTCCAAGAAATCCATTAAGTTTCTAACATTATCCCAATCATCCACACTAGGCCGACCCTCTCCCCTTTCAAGTTCAGCCCTAAAGTTTGTATCTTGCTCCTCAAATCTCTCAAAAGCTCTCTCAAAGTTCTGAGTAGTGTCTAACATTAAGTAGGTCGAGTTCCACCTAGTACAAACATCAAGACACAACATCTTCTTGCACTTTATCTTTTCCACCACAACACACTCCTTAGACTTTGTATTCTAGCTGGAGATTGTCTCACATATCTAACAGCCCCTAACACGTTCAATAGATTTATTCATTTCCTTTAAGCCTTCAACAACAATCAAATTCACAATCTGTGACATGCATCCCATATGAAGATATTTACTATTTTGAACTAAACCCCCTCGAGGGTTAAATTTCTTTCTCAAATAACCAATAGCAACATCATTTGAACTTGCATTATTAACAGTAACAATAAACAAATTATCAATCCCCCAATTCAACAAGCATTTCTCAATCACCATCCCAATGGACTCACCCTTATGACTAGAAATTGGACAAAAGTTTAAAATCTTTTTATTCAATTTCCAATCATTATCAATAAAGTGAGCAGTGATGCACAAATAATTAACTCTTTGCAAAAAAGTCCATATGTCAGTAGTTAAGCAAACTCTAGAACAAGAACTTCTCAAAAGTTGTTCTATCTTGATCCTTTCATCTAAATACAATTGATAAACATCCCTAGTCATATTAGTTTGTGAAGGAATATGAAACCTAGGACATGCCACAAATATAAATTTCTTAAAACCTTCACTTTCAACAAACTTGAAAGGTAATTCATCAATCACAATCATTTGTGCTAATCCGTTCCTATATGCTTCTTGATCAAATCTCCAAGTTGAAAGATTCCCTTCCCCCCTTCAACTCCCTTTCTAGGTAAAACTAGTTGTCGTTGAGTATTTTCAACAACATTACTAGGATTTTTCTTACATGAACCAATATGATATTTCAATGACCCTGTACCATTTTTTTTTCATATAACAAAAAAATTCCTTTTGACAATACTTACATTTAGCCTTACTTACACCCTCACTATTAATAATCTTAGTGAAGTGAGACCAAACTTCTGACCTTTGAGGAGTAGCTTTTCTTTTCCCAGTAGTCCCATTTGTTTGGCTTAAAGCTCCAACTCCCGAATTTTTAGAATCTATCAAAGTAGGAGGTGTAACACTACCCTCAATAGATGTTGGTTCAGTTGATATTTTGCAAGAAAAATATATATAATAAATTAAAATAATATCGAGTCATCAATTCGGAGAGACAAAGGTTGAATTTGGTTAGCAAAAACACAAGCATTAGAAGAGTCAACAACGCAAATTGAGGCATTAGCCACTAGATTAGGAGTCATTTTACTGGTGCATTGACTCTCGCAAACAAACCCATGCTCTCTTCAACAAACCATCGAACTCCAATATAAAAAAGTAGAGGGAAGATCAGAGAGAGGAGGGACGAATGGCGCACAACAATCCAAATAGAAGTTGGTTGCATGATGGCTATAGCAGAGATGAGGGGTTTTAAGGTTTCTTTAAAATTGAGAGAGAAATAGAATAAATTTTGAAAGGCACAACACTTTGCTAAGTTACTGTTAAAGTTATTAGAAACTTGTTTGATAGCGCCAAATTTAAATAGATATTAAAAAATCCATGTAAGAGAATTTTTTAAAAAAATGACATTTTTTCATCTTATTTTGAAAATGTAGAGATTAAAATCTTTTATCAATGGAATAAAAAATGAAAATTGAAAGGCGACAGACAACTATTTTTCTCTTCTTTTAAGTTCAATAATCTTTTTGCTATTTTTATAGTCACTATAATATGTTTATTAACGTAAATAGAAATACAAAGTGAGTTATTAAATAGATGTTAAAAAATTAAAAACAAAAGCAAGTTGTGTTAATTATATATTGCTTTCATGTTTATTGGATTTATGATTTGGTTTTTAAACTGTTGAATTTCTAAAAAGAAATACTATATTGTATTTAATATGTATTAAATAATTTATACATACAATGACAAATGGAAGTTATTGTAGCCTTCATACTGCGTTATTCTGGGTTATCTGCCTCATCTTTGAAGTCATCTCATGGATGTGAACTAGCAGTTGCATTAAAGGTAAATTATCGACACGTTTTTTTCCTCTTATAATATCATATTTGTTGCCTTTTTATATATATGGGGCTTCATTGCAATATTTTATAAATTCAGGGTTTTCTTGGTATTTTAATTTAGGATCAATTGAACTAAATGTGCCCCAAGCTACCACTTAGACTCCAAGCTATCAATATTATATCAATTAGGTCTTTCAGTCTATTTAGTTGTTAATTTAGACATTAGATACTAATTCGAATCTAATATGAAATATATTCAAAACATGTTAATCTAATTATAAACACGTGTAAGTATTGCATTAATAGCTTGGATCTAACATGTTTTATATCAATTAGACTCCAAGCTATCAATATTATATCAATTAGGTCTTTCAGTCTATTTAGTTGTTAATTTAGACATTAGATACTAATTTGGATCTAATATGAAATATATTCAAAACATGTTAATCTAATTATAAACATGTGTAAGTATTGCATTAATAGCTTAGATCTAACATGTTTTAAAAAATAGTGTTATTAAAATTTAGGTAGATTATTTTTTTAACATATCAGATCTAAAACATTCATATAACAGATACACATGTTTACAGTTTGTCCCATGTATTTAAATACACTCCCAAGCCATATTTGAGCTGTTATGTAACACCTAAGCTAATGGCTAGACTAATGGAAGTACCTAATTGATACGATATTAATACTTTGAGAACTCAATTAGAATGTTTTGACCAGACCATAATTGTAACTAGAATTTTACCAGTGCTTAAGATCCTCCTACTTTAATGTTTTGAGTCCATATCAATCTATTCTCTAGATGTGAACTGTGATGTCTCTAAGGATCTTTTCTACATACAAGCATTCTTCTTGTTTTTCTCAAGAATTTAACATTACACTTTTACCTAAATGCAAATACTCTTTTACCTATTGCTTGAAGGTTGTTTTCCAGATTGTTGCGGGTTAGTATATGCAAATTAAGAGCATGAGCAGCAAGCAGAGCAAGAGTGATGAGGTAATTGAAACAATTATATCTTAATATAATGCCAGTATCTTTGAAAATTGAAATGGAAACAATTTTCAAAAACAAATTCAGTATCTTTCAAATTGAAGGCACATTCAAAGACAGTAAATACTAAATAGAAACAATGTTGGGTGACAGCTAATTGCCTTACATATTCAACCTGGAAAACACACACAGAGTTCAACTAAACCAAATGCCTTTAAGGACTTTGAAGCAATCCTCCTATAGAAATTCCAAATTCACAAAGGAAAAATAACAATTAAGCAATCCTCCTACATTTTCTTTGCCACCAAACAAAACATAACTTCAGGGGAAAAAATCTTGCAGATTACTCCTTTTCAGAGCAGGCTGTACTATTAACGAAAAACAGGAACTTAAAAAGAAAAAAGAAGAACTAAAGAAGAAGAAGAAGAAAAGCTAAATCAGAAAAAGGTATACAAACTAAACAAAACAAAACCCTAAAATTAAAAATATATCTGCCATTTAAGAAATTGGAAAAAAAAAGGGAAATTAGAAAAAAGCAAACCTAGCCTCCTGGTATTGGTTTGCTGGAAGAGAAATGGACAGCAAAAATGGTGGACTTTCCCGATTCGACTGAAAATCTGAGATTGAGATTAAGAAATTAGAACCTGATTTGTGACTTTGTGTTGCTGTTACCAGTACCTGCTGAGTGCTCTTGAGAAAAGGTTTGGTTCTTACGCTTGGAGCCTGGAGGAGAGAAAATAAATTGGGTTGGCCGGCTGGGTTTAATTTAAGGCCCATTACCCTGCAAAATTTGGTTAAACCGAAAAAACTTCGGTTAACCGACCAGTTTCAAACAGATTTAACCGTTAACCAAAAATTAAAAATTCTTAACCGAACCCCGACTGAAAAAATTCTATTAACTGACTGATTCAGCGAATTTGGTTGGTTAACTGAATTTTTTCAATTTTACCCGAATTTTACACACCCCTAATAGATACCCTAACCTAGGTGCGCAGCACCTAGGCCTACCCCTAGCCTATGCCACCACCTGTCACTGCCACCTGCACCGCACGCCTCCTCTATGCGCGTGTGGCACCTGCAAGAAACCAACAAGACAGAAGACAATAAGCAGAGAAAAGACAAATCACAAAACAACAAAAAAATAGAAAACTAGGGGTTTTCCAAATCGGCTATAAAAGCCAAACACTATCTCTGTAATATTTTTTTTCATGAACGCACAGTAGTAAATTAAAAGAGCAAATCAGAAATTATGAAAGGTGTTGACTTGGATCTCTTATTGTTTTCTCTCCGTTTTATTCCTTTTTATTCCTTTTATTTTTTTATTTTTTTAAATTTATTTTGACAAAAAAAAGGAATAGAATAAAAATGGAAAGGCTAAAGAGGCGTACCTGAGGGTTGCGCTCCTCCGTCAGGATGCCCGAGGTAGCCACCTCTGATGAAAGGTGGCTAAAAGTCGAGGGGTCTCTGGCTAGTTCGGGTATTTTCACTTGATTTTTGGAGGTTTCAGCTTCAAATCGGGCTTGGGGAAGTCATTTTGATCGAAATGGCCCCCTTTTTTCAGACTCCAATCGCCGTATACGGTAGTCACTGCTGTCGTCGACCGGCGGCCATGACGAACGGACGGTGGCCCTTTTGGCCAGAGAAAAGGGGAAGGGATGAGAGAATTTCAATTTTTTTTCCAAGGAAGAAGGAAAATGAATTTTTTTTGAAAAAATTTTATTTAAATAGGAACCATTAAACGGCACCATTTTGAGAATTGGGTTCAGAGACCAAAACGACGTCGCTTTGGCCTCTGACCCGTGACCCAACCCATTTGCCCAGAGGATTAGCTTGTTTTCTAGCACATGGGTTATTTGCACGTGCGGTCCTTCTACCTTTGCGACGCGTTGCAATTTAGCCCTTTTTGTTCTTTTTTTTTAGTTTTTCTCGATAATTTTTGTATTTATTTCATTCTCGTCCCTTAAGAAACGACGCGCATAAGGACAAGGGATATTTTCCCACTTGGTTCCTGTCATTTTTAACGCGTTTTATTTTGATCCTTGTTAGTCTATTTTTGTTATTTTTATTTGTACCCCAAATTTCATTTCAATTTCAATTCAATCCTTAGTCTGTTTAACTTCAACCTTTTTTATTATTTAAAAAAAGCGGTTTTATTTATTATTTCATTTAATATTTTATTTATTTATTTATCTATTTATTTATTTTCAATTTTTAATCAAACTTGTATTAGATTTTATTTATTTATTTACTTATTATTATTTTTTAATTGGCTTGTTTTTATGTATTTTCGCCCTTATTGTTGTTACTTATTTATTTATTACTTTTTATGTACTTTCAAAACTTAGATTATTATTATTATTATTATTATTATTATTATTATTATTATTATTATTATTATTTATTATTATCGTTAGCTGTTATTTATATTATCGTTTTCATCATTATTATTATCGTTTATGCATATTAACATTATGCTTTAGCAATATCAATGCCATTGTTACTCCAAATTCATGTCGCACTATCATTATTCACTAACTATGACCCTTTTTTATGGTTTAACCGTCTTTATGCCATAATCAAATAAACTAAACATATCATTTTAAATGTTACATTAATTTTTACCCAAATTCGTAAAAAAGGAAAATTTTGAAAATGAAGGCAATATTTTGCATATCGAAAACTCGAGAAATCATACCCTAACTTACGGGGTTTCGATTTTCTCGTTAAACCTAAATGGCAAAATATCCTTTTAAATTTCAAAATACAAAATTTCAATAAAAATTAAAGGCAAGCTTATTCTCTAAGGTTCCAAATATCGTGTCCTAACTCATGGGATGTGATATTTCGTTACTTTGAGATGAGTGAGTCTTTAACTCTCTTTTCGATTTATTCAAGTGTTTTTTAATAACATTAATAAAAAGGGATTGTATTTTAAATTTCTTTTTGAATTTTCAACTTTCGACATTGGGACATTGAGTAATCAATTAGGTACCAATTTTTGGCGTACCGAGGGTGCTAATCCTTCCTCGTACGTAACTGACTCCCGAACCCATTTTTTGGATTTTTTTGGACTGAAAAATATTATTTAGTAAATCAAACCGTTTATCTAAAACAATCAAATTACAAGGTGATCCGATCACACCTCGTAAAAAAGGATTGGTGACGACTCCCGTGTTCGTTTTCATTTACAAAATTAAAGTCAACCCCCGTTTACAAAAAAATAGTTTCGATAGCTTGACGACTCCACTGGGGAATAAAATAAGAGAGTCAAGCCTCAAGTTGATTATTTTTTGTCTTTTTGTCAAAAATTAATAATTTGATTCAAATTTACGATCCTTTTTGTTGTATTTCATCCGCCATTTTTGTGGTATTTGTTATAATATGTTTGCTTTATTGGTTTAAGCCTCTTGATATATTTCACATATTGCATTACATGACCATTGATTATAACTTTTTAAGTGGGAGTGAGAAACTACCCCTTCATGAGGTTTTCACCCTCCGTATGGGATAGTGGATCGCTTTCAAGATACATCCGTACCTCTGTCTTTGTGAGATTTTCATCTCCGTGTAGCCATAGGGAAATGTATTCCCCTGAACTGAACTCGGTCTATATGAGCCTGTAATGGGTGAGGATCAAGGAATTTGTTGGTTCAGGCACATTTGTTTTAGAACCAAACCAAATATAATGAGCCCTAAGAGCCTACCCTAGGTAGAACCACGTCGAACCCCTAGTAATCATCCAAATAGGTGCTCTTTTGTTATTTATGTTTTTGAACTAACGTGTTTTCTTTTGTTTTGATTATGATTGCATTGCATTTTCATCATAAAAAAGAGGTGTTGATTCACGTTCAATTGCTAAATAGAGAGCTTGTCATGGAAAATGGATTTCTTGATAAAGTAGAAGACAATGCGGTCATTTGAATATGGTTCAAGAAAACGTAACGAGGAAAGGGTGATAATCCAATAGAGGAGTACATGACTTTGCTTCGTTGCCTGAGGATCGAGTTGACAAAGATTATTCGAGAGTCGCCAATGTCTAGACCTTTTTAAATAAGCTAACGAGCATCACGAGGATGAGTGAGTAACGGGTCACAGCCCAAATCAAGCAAACAGGAGCTAGTAGAGGCATCTATTGGAAAATTCATGAGATTTATCCTAACATCTAGATGAAGAAAAGGATCAATGTCTTCGTCTGGAATATGGAAAAGAAGCAAAGTGAGAGCTTCAGGCAATATGCCTAAAGATGGAGAGAGGTAGCAACACAAGTCTAGCCACCTCTTTTGGATAAAGAAACCACAATGCATTTCATCAACACTCTGAAAGCCTCGTTCATTAACCAGATGTTGAGAAGCGCTACCTTAGCTTCAATGTTCAAAGTAAATAGAGAAATTGAAATATTACCTCTCCAAATGAGCATATATGAGGCCCCCGCACATTATTTTAGCATTGAGAAGGAGTTAAATGGACGGTCATGGTTCCATGATATCTTAGAGTATATCAAGAATCAAAAGTATCTCGAACAAGTAAATGAAAATGACAAAAGAACGATTAGCAGAATGGCAATTGGATTTGTTCTTGATGGGGATATCCTATACAAAAAAGAAAAGATCAAATGCTCTTGAGATGCGTGGACGCTGTTGAAGCTAAAAGAATACTTGAAGATGTCTATGAAGGAATTTGCAGAACGCATCCCAATAGTTTCACTATGGCTAGGCAGATTATAAGACTTGGTTATTATTACCTAATGGTGGAAAGGTATTGCATTAGTTACTCATCAAAGTACCACAAGTGTCAAATTTACAGCTATAAAATTCATGTAGTTCCTTCACCCCTTCATGTCATGACTTCTCCGTGGCCTTTTTCTATGTGAGGCATGGATTTTATAGGGCCAATTTCCTTGAAGGCTTCTAATAGACACCAATTCATCTTTGTGGTTATAGACTACTTCACAAAATGGGTAGAAGCCGCTTCGTTTGCTAATGTGACGAAGACAGCAGTCTACAGATTCCTAAAAAAGGAAATTCATTTGTTGATATGGTTTGCCTGAGAGAATCATTCCAAATGATGCTTTGAACCTTAACAACAAGATGATGAAAGAAGTCTGTAAGCAATTTCAGATAAAGCATCATAATTTCTCACCCTATCGCCCAAAAATGAACAGAGTAGTAGAACTGGCTAACAAAAACATTAAGAGAATTATCTGAAAGATGACTGAGACATATAAAGACTGGCACGAGAAACTACCATTCGCTTTGTATGCATACCGCACCTCTATGCAGACATCTACGGGAGCAACTCCTTTCTCTCTGGTCTACAAAATGGAAGCTATTTTGTCCATCGAAGTTGAGAACCCATCCTTACGCGTCTTGATGGAATCAAAATTAGAAGAATCAGAATGGGTTCGAGCTAAACCTTATTGAAGGAAAATGCTTGAAGGTAATTTGTCATGGACAGATGTACTAGAAGAGAATGATCACGGCCCATGATAAAAAGGTAAAGCCAAGAGAATTTCGTGAAGGGGAGCTCGTTCTAAGAAAGATCATCCCAATACAAAGAGACTTTCAAGGAAAATGGTCACCAAATTGGGAAGGACCATACGTGGTAAAAAAGACATTCTCGGGAAGGGCTCTGATTCTCACTAAGATGGATGGGAAAGAATTACCTAATCCAGTGAACTCAGATGCTGTGAAGAAATATTATGCCTAAAAAAAACTAAGTCAAAATGAAAACCCAAAAAGGGCGTCTTGATAAACAAAAAGGATTAGGATGAAAACTCGAAAGGGCATCCTAATGAAGCAGATTCAGACTTAAGGAGCAAGATGACTAGAATAGGGAGTCGAATAGCGACGTTACAATATTTGAAGCATTCTCAGAAGCTCAAAATATTCTACACAAGAAGACATGCTCGAAAAGATCCTTGACTAAGAAATATGGAAAAGTTCATGCGTTGGATATCTAAAGCATTTGTAGCCATTGAATTTGCTTTCCTTTCTTTATGACTCTTTCTTTATTGAACTATTCCTTGTCAATTTTCTTTGTTTGTTGCTTTTGAAATAAATATGAATGTAAGGTATCTCTTTCGTACCTACTTTGCCATTGTCAAGCATCTCATGTTTGGTTCATTTAAACAATAAATAGTAAGATGACATACTCTAAACAAAAGGAAAGTTGAACATTACCGGGATGAGAATTTGATAAGTACAAGGGCCCTGAAGCAAGAACAAAGTTCAACAAGGGACAGGAGGGTGATTTACGAAAAATTTGGGTTACCCATAAAACTTGAGAAGGGGTACAGAACCTGAAGGAAAAGTCAAGAATTGAGGCAATGAATGTTGGTCCTCACGAAAGTCATGAAAAAAGGGGGCACGTGACAAATAGCCCAAGGTGCATGGCATGATCATGTAGGCATAAAAGCATTTAGAACAAACACGTGCATATCATAATAACATCATACATGACAGATACAGGTATTCCAGTAGAGCAAGAGATTTTGGTGGCAGCTGTACTGAATCGATCCAAAAGAAGGCTTTCGAGTTTTACCTGATAATCTTTTTTTGAAATTTTGATTCTCTCGAAAAAAAATCATTTCTTTTTCTTTTAAAAAAAATAACTCATAATCTGAGAGGTGAGTTGAGCCTCGGGTCACACGCCTAGGTATTTTTCAAGTTTTTTTTCCAAAAATCAACTCATAATGCGAGAGGTGAGTTGAGTCTTGGGTCACACGCCGAGGTATTTTTCAATTTCTGTTTTTCAAAAAATCAACTTATAATGTGAGAGGTGAGTTGAGCCTCGGGTCACATGTCGAGGTATTTTTCAATTTCTATTTTTTCAAAAATCAACTCATAATGCGAGAGGTGAGTTGAGACTTGGGTCACATGCCGAGGTATTTTCCAATTTCTATTTTTTCAAAAAAATCAACCCATAATGTGAGAGGTGAGTTGAGCCTCGGGTCACATGCCAAGGTATTTTTTTAATTTTTTTCAAAAATCAACTCATAATGCAAGAGGTGAGTTAAGCCTTAGGTCACATGCCGTGGTATTTTTCAATTTTTTTTAAAAAATTAACTTATAATGCGAGAGGTGAGTTGAGCCTCAGGTCACATGCCAAGGTATTTTTCAATTTCTATTTTAAAAAATCAACCCATAATGCAAGAGGTGAGTTGAACCTCAGGTCGCATGCCGAGAAATTTTTCAATTTCTATTTTTTAAAAAAATAACTCATAATACGATAGGTGAGTTCAGCCTTGGGCACATGCCGAGGTACTTCTCAATTTTTATTTTTTCAAAAATAACTCATTATGCTAGAGGTGAGTTGAGCTTCAGGCACATGCCGAGGTACTTTTCAATTTCTGTTTTTTCAAAAATCAACTCATAATGCGATAGGTGAGTTGAGCCTCAGGCACATGCCGAGGTATTTTTCAATTTTTGTTATTCAAAAATCAGCTCATAATGTGAGAGGTGAGTTGAACCTCGGGCACATGCCGAGGTATTTTTAATTTCTATTTTTTCAAAAATCAACTCATAATGCAAATCAACTCATAATGCGAAAGGTGAGTTGAGCCTCGGGCACATGTGAGATACTTTTCAATTTTTGTTTTTCAAAAAAATCAACTCATAATGCGAGAGGTGAGTTATGCCTCGGGTCGCACGCTGAGGTATTTTCAATTTCTGCTTTTCAAAAAAGTCAACTCGTAATGTGAGAGGTGAGTTGAGCCTCAGGTCGCACGCTGAGGTATTTTCAATTTCTATTTTTCAAAAAATCAACTCATAGCGCGAGAGGTGAGTTGAGCTTCGGGTCACACGCTGGGGTATTTTTCAATTTTTGTTTTTCGAAAATCAACTTATAAAGAGAGAGGTGAGTTGAGCCTCGGGTCGCACGCTGAGGTATTTTCAATTTATGTTTTTCAAAAAAAAAAATCAAGTCATAATGCGAGAGGTGATTTGAGCCTTGGGTCGCATGCTGAGGTATTTTCAATTTATGTTCTTCAAAAAAATCAACGCATAATGCGAGAGGTAAGTTAAGCCTTGGGTCACACGCAGAGGTATTTTTCAATTTCTGTTTTTTTTTCAAAAATCAACTCATAATGCGAAAGGTGAGTTGAGCCTCGGGTCACACGCCGGTGTATTTTTAATTTTGTTTTTCAAAGATCAACTCATAACCCAAAATTTTGTGTTTTTTAAATTACATTTTGACCCATTAACTTTCTTAAAATTACATGTTGACCTTTAAAATTTTTAAATTACATTTTAACACTTAAACTTTTTAAAATTACATTTTAACCCCTTAAACTTCCCAAAATTACATTTTTACCCCTAAAATTTTTTAAAATTATATATTTAACCCTAAATTTTCCCAAAATTAACTTTAGCCCCAGAATTTTGCTATGTTTGTAATTTGGTCCTTTTGGTAGCCACTAGAGTGATTTACGCAACTGCCCTCCGCGATTTCTAGCCTCCAACCTAGGGCATAGCCCCTTCCTCCCTAGCCACCTAATCCCTACAACAATCAGCAATAAAAACACCAAGAAGCAACCAAAAATGAGAGAATAAACCAAAGCTAAAAAAAGAAAAAAAAGTAAAATTAAAATTAGAAAATAGCAAGAAAAATAAAAAACTTCAACACCACTGTGCCACAGCCACCGGAGGCAGGCAAGAGCCCGTGCAATGGTGAGACGAACCACAGCGATGCCTTAAAGGCCTTTGGAGTTTTCAAAAAAGGAGAAAAGAAGGAAAAAAGAAGAGGAAAAGAGAAGAAAAAAATAAAGAAAAGAAAGAAAAGGGAAGGACGTCGGCGACTGCTGCACCGCTGGACAAGGCGGTAACGGTGAGGTTAAGTTCAGCCCAGAGAAGAAGAGAAAGGGAAAGAAAAGAAAAAGACAAAAAAAGGAAAAAAAAAAGGAGAAGAATAAGAAGAAGAAGGAAAAAAGAAAAAATATATACAGTCGGGTCGACACGACCCGACCCGTCTGACCCAGATCTGACCCGAACAGGCAGCACCCAGTAAGCTGCTGCAGCAAGCCATCCCAGTAGCTCGGGCCTAAAATAGCAACCCAGCAAAAAAAAGAAAGCAGGCCACCAGTAGCAAGCCCAGTAGGCCCACTTCCAACAGCAGGCCCAATGTGCCCAGCAATAAGCCCAGCGCAAAAAAAAGAAGCAGGCCATCACCAGGTTTGGCCCAGCCAGCGTAGTAGACCAGCAGCCCAATCCTGTAGGCCAGGCCCAAGCATAGCCAGTAGGCCAGTAGGCCCACAGCAGCAGATTAGCCTAGCAAGCAACAGCAGGCTTGTCTAAAAAAAAGAAATAAAAGGAAAAAAGAAAAGAAAAAAATATAAAAAAATAGCAGCAGGCTTTTTTAGCAAGCCAACAGCAGGCCCAAGACCAACAGCTTGCCCAGCCGATCCAGCAGGCCAAGCCCACTCCGTCCAGCAGGCCACACCAGCAGCAGTAGGCCCCAGGCCCAGCGCCAGCAGCAGCAGGCCAGAAGAAAAAAGAAGAAAAAAAAGAAAAGAAAAAAAAGGAGCTCAAGTCGTGTAGCCCGATTCGGTCAAACCCATAACTTTGGGTTTTCAGTACACTCTTGATCTTTTTTATTTTTTTATTTAGTTCCTGTATTTCAATATTATCCCATTTTAATTAAATTAGCATTTGAATGGCCTTTTTGAAATATTATTTTGTTTATTTTATTTCATAATTTTAAATTTAAATAATTTCAACAAATAAGGCAACGAATCGATTTGACATTAAGCCATTGATTTCATCACTATGCTGGGTGAATATCATCGATCCGTGTTACATATGAGACGCCCTTCTAAAATCGAGAAATTCAAAAGTTCTTGTGTTTGAAAATAAACTGTTTATTTTTGTGATTATTTCTAAATTATTGAAATTTCATTTTTAAAATTGTATATAATATAATAATATGTAATTTATCAAATTTCTTGTGTTTCAATCGGATCACAATTAAATATTAAATTGAACTCGTATTTTTAAAAATTAAGACAATGTGCGCTTAACGAGATACCAATTTTGGGCGTCACGAGGGTGCTAATACCTTCCTTGTGCGTAACTAACTCCTGAACCCCAATTTTCTCTGGATTTTGACGTAGATCTAAAATCGAATTTTTTTAAAGAAATTTTAAAAATAATTTTCCTTTAAAAAGAGAATTTAATAGGTGTTCGATCACACCTAGAAAAAGAATCGATAGCGACTCCTCTTTTTTAAAAAAATAAATAAAATTTAGACTTTGTTTTTAAATTTTCAATAATCGCCTCGACTAGCGCTCGTGCAAATTCTAGGTCGCTACAAGTAATATTCAAAGTTTTAAAAAATAATTTATTCGCATATAAAAATTAGAAAATTTCTAACATTGGAGCTAAGCCAAAATTCTCCAATGTCGTAAGAATCTGAAGTAGTATTCAAAGAAATAAGAACCTCATGTTGAGATAATTATCAATATTTAAAGAGTAGTGCCGGCCAATTAACTTCTAGGTCATTAAAAAAGAAACTTCAGTCCTCCAATCACAATTAAACACTTCTCTACATTTTCATCCATATCAGTGAAGGGCTCGGTATTGATAAGAGTAAAATTATATTTTGCTTTTCTTACTCAAATTTTGTGTTTTCCATTTTCTTTTCCTTTTCTTTTTTCTCCTTTAGCTTTTCTTTCTTTCTTGGAAACTTATATATAAAAGTTTATGAGTTAAATAAAGTAGAGCAAAAGATAAATAAATAAAGTAGAGTAAAAGATAAATTGATTTATTTTCAATAAAAGTTGAAGTAGTATTTCAATAAAATATCAAAATTTTGCTTTTCTTATTCAAATTCCGTGTTTTCCATTACCTTTTCTTTCTTTTTTGCTCCTTTAGCTTTTAAGACCTAAAAAGTCTTAAAGAATGTGGAAGTGGGGCTTTCTTCATAGACTTTTGTTTGATTCAACTTTTTTAACATTTTGTGGATAATGAAATTACCAATTTAATGCATTTTGTTGGAAGAAACTTCCTTGTGCTTCATGTATTTTTTTCGTTTTACCTCAAAAGGTATTCCAACTGATGTTGCAAATAATAGAAGTAATAGTGCAGCATAATAGAAACTGCCATTGTTATATGCAATTCACAAGGAATGGGATGCTTTTCTCCTTGCATCGTTCTTTGAAGAATGTTGAAATTATGTCTTATGTTGATACATATGAGGATTGCAGAGGTAGGTTTGAGTGTGTGGGGTGAGCTTGTTGGCTCGAATTTTGTAGTCTGTCTCTTCTTTGTGTTTACTATTATTTTGTGACTTTCTCATTAATAAATTTTTCTTCTCTCAAAAAACTTAGTAAATTTAGACACACATAAAAGTGTAAGTGTAAACCACACCCAAGGCCACTCTAATTTTTTTTTCAATTTACTCACTCTAATTAATATTATTGTCCGAAGCAGTCACTGCTGTTAAAAATTCCGTTAATCCACTAACGGATTGTGTTTGTAAACAAGTAGTCAATTGAATGTGACACGTGGCAGTTTCTTTTGACTTTTGGCAAAAACTTAGAGACCTTACTATAATTAATCCAGAACACACTACAGCAAAACAGGCTTTTAGTGGCCTTTTTCTAGGCCTATAGCGGCACTTTTAAGCGCTGCTAAAACTATTTGCGGCGCTTCCACAAGCACCGTAAAAAACGCCAGTATAGACAACGCCGCTATATTTTGTGGCATTTATGTGAAAAAACACTGCTATAGAACATTACCTTTAGCGGCAACTTTTAAAAAAAAAACCGCTAAAGAACATGACCTTTAGCAGCACTTTACCGACAAACGCCGCTAAAGAACATGATCTTTAACTGCTTTTGTGATAAAAGCGCCGCTAAAGAACATGACCTTTAGCGGCCCCTTTATCTCAAATGCCACAAAAAAACATGACCTTTAGCAGTGCTTTTATCACAAATGCCGCTAAAGAGCATGACCTTTAGCGACGCTTTTATCCCAAACGCCGCTAAAGGACATGATCTTTAGTGGCGCTTTTATCACAAACGCCACTAAAAGTACCGTTCTTTAGTGGCGTTTATTAAAAAATGCCACTAACTTTGGCAGATTTGTAACATTCAATTTTCATCCATATACAACCTTTCCTGTAGCATGAAATCCAACCAAAAACAGAAATCTAAATAATACTTCAAATTCAACGAAAGATATATGATATAAATTGATCATTGAAATATAATTCAAAATATTCTTACAATAATGCTAAAACTTACAGTGATAAAAATATTCTAAATGTATTGGAATGTATTGCATGTAATCGGTGGGCAGAAATTGAACAGAAAAATGCATACACTGAAGAAATTCACAAAGATAGGACCATCAGGGACATCTACGACACTGGGTGCAATTGATGATGATGGCTCCAAGGGACCATCCGTGATGGCCATTGTTGAGACAGCTTCCAATTCTTCAAACTCGATGCATTTGTGATTAATATTGTTACTTGGAAATTGGCAAAAAAGGAAGGAAACCTGGATCAGATTGGAAGCTTACAAGCAAATATGATAAGATAACAATTGGAATAATTACCACTCATCACAGTTTAAATTTACCAATTAAAAAAATAAAGCATGAAAATTGGGCAGAAACTCAAATACTAAACAAAACCAAAACAAACACTGAGAATAACAAAAAATACAATAATCAAGCACCTATTTGGTAGAAGAGAATTGTAGGGTTGAAGAGTCCACTACGAGAATAGACTCAAGTAAGGCAATTTAGAAAACATAAAAAAAATTAACATCTCTTATGGATGGTGATGGATATGGTCAAAGAAGTGAATCAAATAAGTTAAGTAGTGGCACTATATAACTAATGAAGTAATTTGTAGTGCTTGAAAACTGCAATGTTGATTGAAGAACTCAAATATCACAATTATAAGGTACTAAAAGTCGAGAGACATTTCAACTTGATGATGTATATACTGATAACTAAGCAAAATGCTAATAGAAAAGCGGGGAATATATTACAATAATGCTTACCCTTTTGTTGATGTCGCCTTTTACTTCTGGGGCACCTTTGAGTATGTAGTAAGAATCCTGAAGATGCCAAAGCACATAAAATGGCACAAATAAGCGATAAAAAACATCATAAATTTTTCATTAAACACACACAAAAAAAAAAACCAATGACCCGAATTTGGCAACCAAAAACATAAAAAGCAAAAGAAATGACAAAAATTATCAGTACCTGCTAAAAAGATTCGCAACCTCCTCGAGTTCATGTGCATCATAAAACCGAATACCATTTATTTCTTGTGAAGCATTGCGGTATAGTAGATATTTATCCTAAACTTCATACTCGAAATCTCCCAAGAGGTTTTCCACCAAATTATCTGTTTATAAAACTTTCTTAAAAGACTATTTTTCTTAGTTTAATCATCATTCTAACCAAAATTTGCAAAAAAAAAAAAAAAGATCGATTATAGAACATATTATATAATAAATCAAGAAACCAAAAAAGGCAGTAATTGCAATTTGTAAAAATCAAATCAAGCAATTTTTATGATTTAAGTTCACCGATACAAGAAGATCAAGAATCACATTGAACTAACCAGTATTGCGTCTATTCATCACAATAAACTAAAACCTAGGCTGCTTACTCCTGAATTGCAAACCAAAATAAATATCTTAAATTAAAAAAATTGAAAAAGTAGAAATTTAAAATATGTAAAATAAATTCGCTTTCAAAGTTACCTCTTGACAACAAAAAGAGATCCTGCGACATCTTTTCGACTCTGCAGAAACAACAAAAGAGAAGCAAAATTTAGTGTTTAAATTAACAAAAAGGGCTTTAAAAAACTGGAAATTAGCCTATTACCCATTGGCTAAGGTTGATGTTGAACTCATATATTGCTTGAATGAATCAATAATGAAAGGCACACAGTTAACAAAGTTCACGATTACCATTAAACATTTCATCATACAAGCATGTAAAAAAACTAGATCAATACTGAGCTAAATATATATATACATATACACACAAACCTCTAAAGCCATAGAAATCACTAGTAAAATTAAAAAGAAATTGTATGTTCCCTTGAAAGCCTAAAATTAAAAGAAACCCTAACAGATCGAGAGAAAAGGAGTAGCTATGATGAGTGAATTCAGTGCAATGAAGTGAAAAGGAAAAAGAATTGTGATTGACTTGGTGTTGTTGGAAATGGGAAATTTGGGTGCAAATTTTGAGATTAAATGGGAAAAAGAATTAAGAACAAACTTTTATTTGGGGGATTTAAGGCGCGCGACGGAGATGAGAAGAAGAAGCAGTAACGAGCAGGTAACCAAAAATCATTTTTTAGGAGTGAGCGGGATTTTGATTTCCCCCCTTTTTTTAGCAAAAATCAAAACCTGAAACTTAAAATGTTACCTTATTGAGTTTCATTCATTTGTGAGTCCATTTTGTTAGTTAAATCTTAATACTAAATTGTTTGTAAGTTTACATTTTGAAGTTTTCATTTAAATCATTTATATATTTAGTTTTCTTTTAAGTCTGACTAGTAAGCTTCAAGCGATGATTCGATAATCAATACAATGAATAAATACATGTTGATAAGTAGAAGAACATTCATTAGATCCAAGATTATCTAACACTCAATGGCGAGATAAAACTAAACTATAAAAGTGAAAGGGAAAAAGAGCTTTCAATTGGTACACGTAGTGAGAATAGAAAATGTCATACAGCAATGATTTTAGTAGCTTACAGACTTAAATGAAAACTTTGAATAGTTTTTAATTATTATATAATTCATATCAATTTTAAATAATTAATTAATATATAGAAACTAGTTAAATAGTAAATAGAAGAGGATGAAAGAGTGCATGAGTTGTCAAAAAGAATACATGATGCCCGCTTAGATGATGGTTGAGAATACAGGGAGCAAAACGACACCGTTTTGTTTAAAATCAGACCCTAAACACTAAACTATAAATCCTAAGCCTTGAAACCCTAAACTCTAAACGCTAAAACATAAACCTACACCCTAAAACGTAAACACTAAACTCTTAAAACTAAATCATAAACCTTAAACCTTAAACCCCAAACTATAAACCTATACCCTAAACCCTAAATATATATATTACAAAGGACAAAAGTAATTAAAAAATAATCTTATTGCTTACCTAAACCCTAAAATAAATTGATTTTTTTGTCATTTTATCAAAAACCCTAACCCTTAAACCCTAATAGCCTAACCCATAAAACCATGATCAGTACTAAGACCCTAACCATAAAATAATAAACCCAAATCATAAACTCTAAACCTTAAACCCTAAACTCAAAACTCTAATCCCAAAATAATAAACATTATATCATAAACCCTAAAACCCTAAATTATAGACATTAAACCTTAAATATTGAACCCTAAACCCCTAAAATAAAATGATTTTTATGGCATTTTTTATGCCACTAAAGCTCAACAACAAACGATGTCGTTTTCCCAACTTTTTTACGGCATTTTACTAAAAGCACTTGTAATGCTTGATCTATCGCTTGCCGCTAATTCTCGATCTATTGTGGCATTTTCTAAAAAAGCGCTGCTAATGCCACTAAAGCTCAACAACAACAATGTCATTTTGCTCAACTTTTTCGCGTCGTTTTTCAAAAAATGTCGCTAATGCTCTATCTATAGCGGCGTTAGTTGACAAGTGCCGCTAATTCTCAATCTATTGCGGCATTTTTTAAAAAGCACTGCTAATGCCACTAAAGGTCAACAACAAACTACGTCATTTTGCTCAACTTTTTTACGGCGTTTTTCAAAAAGCACCGCTAATGCTGGATCTATTCGCTAATGCTCAATCTATTGTGGCATTTTTCAAAAAGTACCACTAATTCTCGATCTATAGCAGCGTTTTTCAAAAAACACCTCTAATGCTTGACCTATAGCGACGTTTGTTTCAGAAACGTCGCTAATGCTTAACCTTTTGTGGCATTTCTGTCATAAATGACGCTATAGCTCTAACCTTTTGTGGCTTTTTCATACTAGCGCCACTAATGTACAACTTTTGTGGTGTTTTTGGTTCAAGCGTCACTATAAAAGCCGCTAAAAGCCTATTTTGCTGTAGTGATATTTTTTCCCTTTAGGTTCTCTTCGTAACTCAAAATGTAGAAACCAAAACAGGCATCTCAAAGCTACATGTTTTTCACCATTTTCTCAACAATGGGTCTATGACAACTATCAATGATAACCCACCATACATCCACAAATATTTAAAAGAAAAATGAACATATATAAATAAGAATGGATGTATGGCATAGATAGGGCAAAGGCAAAAGCTTCAACCTTTATTATTCGTTATATGCAGGCAATTCCAACTTTTGGGAGCTAAGCCAAAATTCTAAACCTCTAATAGATTTCAATAATAACCTCATCTTTATAATATTTAAAGAGTTTGACGGCAGACCTACAAGATTTTACAACATTTATTGATTTATTGATTTATTTATTTACAAGCTAAACTATACCACGGGTTATACTGTCACTTCTTTTATTATCTAACTAAATTTTTTTTTTTTTAATTTGGCCACCCAACTAATCAAGATATTCTTTTAGTCCATTTCCGTTAAGTGTCGTTAACTATCTGAAGAAAGGGTGATGTAGCAATTAAAAAATTGATAATAACAAGTTTAGCTCTCAACTTTTACATATTATATTGATTTAGTTAAATTCTTTAAAAAATTAACCCTTAAATTTTACAAATGGCATAGATAGGGAAAGGGCTAAAGCTTCAAGCAATTCGAATTTTGGGGAGCTAAGCCAAAATTTTATACGTCTAATAGATTTGAATAATAACCTCATGTTGAGATATTTTGCTATATTTAAAGAGTTTGGCTGCACACCTACAAGATTTTACACGATTTATTTATTTATTTATAGGCTAAACTATACCATAGCTATATGTATATTGTCCTTTCCTCTTTTGATCATTTAACTAACAATTTTTTTAATTTGGTCATCCAACTAATAAAAATTTTTTAGTCCATTTCCATTAAGTGTTGTTAAATCTCTTACAAGAGGATAACGTAGCAATTCACAAATCGATAATAACAAATTTAGCCCTTAATTTTACATATTGTATAGATTTAGTCATAAATTTAAAAAAATTAACCGTCAAAGTTTACAAATGGTCTCAATTTGATCCTCATACTTTTTTAATGATTTTTAATTTTAAAAATAATTTATAAAATTCAAAATTTTATAAAATTAATTAAATACTAACAAGTCATTTATGTGGCAATCCACGAGTCATTTATGTGGCAATCCACGAGTATGCAACATTAGCAAAGTTAACAAGTTATCAAGGAGTTGCTTCTATTGGTTTGATTGTAATTGCTATTATCAATGAGTTGCTTTGTTTTCATTTAGATTCTATGTTTGCAAGTCGAAATTGAGATATGCTATGGAGGCTTGTCTAGATTTTGAATGAGAGCATATTGAGAGCACTTGTTTTCATTCATTAAGGAGCTGTTTGGTGTGAGAGTGCCAATTGAATTGTAAACATTGGGTGTTTACTTCCCAAGTTCTCATGGAGAGAATTTAGAGGTGAATGTTATATTCTTTAGGTATAATGGTGGGATTTCTACTTGGGGAGTGATAGAATGTGATTCACTTGTTGAATTGTGGATTAAAAATTATGTTCATATTTTAACAGGACAAATTGATTAACGCAAGTGAGTAGTTTGAATAATTATTTTAACGAGAATAACTAAATTGAGAAAAAAATTAGAGTGACCAAAATAGGACAAACCGAGTTTTAGTGTGACCTTGGTGTAATTTACCCTAAAAAAATCTTACTCCGTAGACTTGGTTAAGTTGACCTGCTTCTAAACTTTATGTTTTGTTGATACAGGAATATAAAGATAAATTGATTTATTTTGCTTTTCTTACTCAAATTCCGTGTTTTCCATTTTCTTTTCCTGCTCTTTTTTCTCCTTCAGCTTTTAAGACCTAAAAAGTCTTAAAGAATGTGGGAGTGGGGCTTTCTTTCATAGACTTTTGTTTGTCTCGACTTTATAACATTTTGTGGATAATTAAATTTCCAATTTAATACATTTTGTTGGAAGAAACTTCCTTGCGCTTCATGTATTTTTGTGTTTTAGCTAAAGCTTACTCTATATATTTGGAGTTGTGAGCCATGGCAATTGCAACCATGACTACTCTTCCTATTTCCTTATTCCCTTTTCTTCTTCTCATTCCCGCTATCTGTTTTACCATTTGTCATGCCAATTCCAACCTACTTTGCATTCAGAGTGAGAGAGAAGCTCTTTTGAAATTCAAGAATCATCTTATTGATCCTTCAAACAGGCTATCGTCATGGGTTGAAGGTGGGGATTGCTGTAAATGGACTGGGGTCGTCTGCCATAACTCAACAGGCCACGTCAACCAACTGCACTTGGCTTCTCCCCCTTTTTCACCTTCAGCCCTAGGAGGCAAAATAAATCCTTCGCTGCTGGAGTTGAAGCATCTCAGTTCTCTGGACTTGAGCTATAACAATTTTAGGAGTGTACATATCCCGAAATTTTTCGGTTTGCTGGAGAGTTTAACACATCTTAACCTCTCTGGTGCACAATTTCAGGGAGCAATTCCTCATAACCTTGGGAATCTCTCAAAGTTGCAGTATCTTGATCTTGGAGATAATTATCTCAAATCAAAAAGTCTTCAATGGGTTTCTGGACTTTCTTCCTTGCAGTACCTTGATTTGACTTATGCGGATCTTCGTAAAGCAACTGATTGGGTACAGGTAACATTCAAACTTCCTTCTTTGTTAGAGTTGCACTTGTCAGCTTGTGGTTTAGACAATGATCCATCTCCGACCAGTGTTAATTCTACAAAATCACTGGTTGTTCTTGATCTTTTTGGGAACAGCTTATCTTCAGTACCTAAGTGGATATTTAGTCTTCATGGTCTTCTGTCCATTGATCTTAGTGACAATTCTTTGGAAGGCCCAATTCCAGATTACTTTGGGAACACCTCGTTTCTTGAAGTTCTTGATCTTGGTTGGAATCATCTCAATTCATCCATACCCAATTCCTTGTATAGTTTAAACCGTCTTCAGTTCCTTAGTCTTGTCCATAACCAGTTACAAGGAACAATCTCGAGTGCCATTGGAAACTTGAGCTCTGTTACTCAGCTTGATCTTTCAGAAAATCAATTAAATGGTCAAATTCCAGTGTCTATAGGGGAGTTATCATCTCTGAAGTTGTTTGATGTTTCAAACAATCAATTAAACGGCCAAATTCCCTTGTCTATAGGGCAGTTTTCATCTTTGGAGGAGTTTGATGTTTCAGAAAATCAATTAAATGGTCAAATTCCATTGTCTATAGGGGAGTTATCATTTTTGAAGTTGCTTGATGTTTCAAAAAATCAGTTAAACGGCCAAATTCCCTCGTCTATAGGGCAGTTATCATCTTTGAAGTTGTTTTATGTTTCAGGAAATCAATTAAATGGTACTTTTCCTCTATCTTTTGGACGACTAGAAAGTTTGGAAACTCTGGATTGTAGGTATAATCTATTAGAAGGAGTTGTATCAGAAACCCATTTTTCTAATCTCACAAGATTGACAACTCTAGCAGCATCACACAATCGGCTCAGATTTGAACCAAACTCAAGCTGGATTCCCCCATTTCAATGTGAAAGCATCAAATTGAGTCAATGGCATCTTGGCCCAAAGTTTCCCCAGTGGCTAAAATTCCAAAAGATATTGTCTCAATTGGATATCTCCTATGCAGGAATTTCAGATGTCATGCCCACTTGGTTTTTGAACCTTCCCACTCAATTTGAATCTTTAAACCTTTCCTCGAATCAACTTAGAGGAGAGATTTCATATTTGAATGTGAGTGACTCTGTTGATTTGAGTTCAAACCGATTCACAGGCCCATTGCCAAGAGTATCCCCAACTTTAACGTTTCTAATTTTATCAAATAATTCATTTTCGGGATCTCTTTTTGAATTACTTTGTAATTCATCAAGTGGGAAATCGATGAAAGCTCTTTACATTGATAAAAATCTTATCTCAGGAGATATTCCAGATTGTTGGAATCGTTGGCCGTACTTGGACCTTTTAAATTTGGGAAGCAACAATTTGACCGGCAAAATCCCACCTTCTTTATGGCATCTAAATCTTAAAATGCTAAACCTTCGAAACAATATAATGTTTGGAGAATTGCCATCCACATTGCAAAATCATCCAGATTTGATTATGTTTGATCTTAGTGAAAATCATTTCAGTGGAAGTGTACCAGCATGGATTGGTGATAAGCTCTCAAACCTCGAGATTCTAAGCCTTCGATCAAATAACTTTGATGGACATATTCCTCATAAAATTTGTGATCTTCAAGTTCTTCAAAACTTGGACCTTGCCCACAACAACATTTCTGGAGTTATTCCAAAATGTTTTAATAATTTAACTGCAATGTCCACAACAAACAAAACCAAGAATTTTGTTTTTGTGAACTATGTAGATCCTTACAATTTTTTTTTGAACGCATTATTGGCGTTGAAAGGACGAGAGGATGAATATGGTAGCACACTAGGACTTGTTACGAGCATGGACCTTTCAGCTAACAGTCTCACAGGAGAGATCCCCAAAGAAATTGGTAGTCTCGTTGGACTATTGTCTTTAAATTTTTCAGGGAATCTCCTAACAGGAAATATACCAGACAGCATTGGCAACATGGAGTTAATGGAATCTCTTGATTTGTCCATGAATCGACTAAATGGTGAAATCCCTCCAAGTTTCTCCAATTTGAATTTCTTGAATCACTTCAATGTGTCCTACAACAACTTGACAGGACAAATCCCAACAAGCACTCAGCTTCAAAGCTTTGAAAACTTGTCTTACGTGGGCAATCATCTTTGCGGGCCTCCTCTCACTAAGAACTGCACCTCAAAAGGTATTCCAATTGACGTTGAAAATAATGGAAGTAGCAGGGAAGGAAGTAAAGTGAATTGGCTTTATGTCAGCATAGTTCTCGGCTTTGTAATGGGATTTTGGGGTGTAGTGGCTCCCTTGTTTTTCATCAGGTCTTGGAGGCATGCATACTATCGGAAGTTGAACCATGTTGGTCGAAAGCTGTATGTGTCTTGGGCTACTATGGGTATGTAGTTTGATGGGAAAAAAAACCATGTCTAAACATGTTGGTCTAAAGTTGGTATAATTTACTGGAGATTGGATCAAAGTGTGTTTTGATTATGTACGAATATGTTCTGCTGTATTTCAATAATATAAAATGAAAATAATTTTCAGCAAAAAATGTTGTTTGATAAATTCCATCAGTTGCTTAGCTTAATAATTGAGTAGACGTGGCAACCATAGATCTGGTCTTCTTCCTCCTTGATCCTTCAAATTAGGAGTAACAAAAATAGTAGTAAATAGGATTAGCCAATTTTTTTTCTGTCATTTTCTAACTGTTGCCAATGGATCTCAACAAAAAAAGAGTTCAGCTGTTGCTCTTCATCCTTGGACTCACCCTTCTCAGTAAGACAGGTGACAACCTCAAAACGTCCTTGTTTTTTCATTTGGTCTGGAAAATAAAAGAAGTCGTAAATGTTGGAATTTAAATCTCCAAGTTAATTTCAATTTTGTAAAATTTAATGTACTTGAGTGTTCTCTCTTCTTTGTTAACTTTTATGGATCAAATTGGTATACCTGTTTAGAGTTATTTCGATTTTTTATTTTGAAGTATATATTTGAATTCAGCACATTCAAACATGAGAATCATCATAGAATTTTTCAAAAATATATGAAACAATTTATAAAGTTTTAATATACTCGTGTGAAATACATATCCAACAAAAATCCTTTCAAGTTATCGAGATTCCATCCACCCCAGCCATATAAGGTGGTTTTTGCTTTCAAAAATTGAGTTTGAAGCAAGGTGAATCGAGTTTTTCATTAAAATTTTTAGAATCAATTTCTGTTTCGCTCAGATATATTTATTAAAATGTCGCTTTTTTTATTTTTGTAACATATAAATGGGATTAATTTTGTAAAAGCTAATATAATATAAAACATTATGTAAAATTTCATATGAATGGTCATGGGAATAGATAAATCTTTTAAGGGTTATGGTCGAAATAGAATTCTAAAGTATTGAATAAAATTCGATTTTGAGCGAGTATATATACATAAAAATCAAGTTGAAGCATCATGAGCTAGCAAAAAACTTTCTTCCTTGTTTTTTTTTTTTTTTTTTTGAAAATAACTTTCTTCCTTGTTTGAATTTACTTTATCTAGCTTTTTTTTCTTAGCTTTACGTGCATATTTTGCTCAATTTTAGTTATGTATAGAGATAGGTAAAAGTATCGTGGAGGCTTTTGCATTATAAGTCAGATTAAATTGTGCTCCTTTACTTAAAAATTGAGTAAATTAATTCTTGTACTTTAGATCAAATAGCAAATTAGTCTTATGTTAAAAACTTTCATTTTCATTGTTAAAAATTTATCTTTATACGTCAACATGGCATACACTAGGCACACTGCATGTGATTGTCTAGTTGTTTCATCAGCCACATCAATTTTTAACAATAAAAATTGATAAAATTTTTAATAGAAATGACCGGCTTGCTCTTTGATCTATTGTAGTGGGATTAATTTGTCCATTTTTTTTTTTATAAAGGGGGTAAAATATAATCCAACTCTTAATATAGGGGCTCTATGGTACTTTTACCTATGTATGAACGTACGTACTATGTATGGTTTTTAATTTTTTTCTTTTTCATTTCTTTCATGCTATAGCTGATAAGTGCAGGAAACTGGCTGGGGAAGAGAAAGTGGTATTATCCCAAACAGGGCAATTTTCATTGTGGGATTGCTTTGATATGGGAGTTGGTTCCATAGCTTGCGCAGTGAAAGAAGGTGTTAAACTTTATGTCTACAACATCCGAGCCGCTCATGTCGAGAAATCAAAGAACTTAGCAATGCAGAAGGCGTTACAAGAATCGATGTCACAAGGCCTGTCCTCCAAGGAGGCGGCAAAACAAGCCACAAAGGCCGGGAAAAAAGCGGCCAAGCTGGCGACGCAAAAGGCTGAGCGCGTCACGGGTCCGATCATTTCGTCCGGGTGGGACTTTTTCGAAGTTGTTTACTATGGTGGGACTGTGTCGGAAGGGTTTTTTAGGGGTAAAGGAACATTGCTTGGTGCCTACGGTGGGGGATTTTTCGGTGAACAAGTGCTTGGGAAGTTTGGTTATCTTGTGGGAAGCCATTTGGGAGGTTATATGGGTGGTAGGATTGGATTGATGGTCTATGATGTGGCTAATGGAATACATTATGTGCTTCAAATCATTGAGGGCAAAGAGTTGGATAAAAAATTGACAGATTCCGAGTTTTGATGAATGACTAAGTTATGAAGGATTCGGATTCAAATGCATATGGGATATGCATTTGAATGTATAGTGACTTCATGGTGTTTTAGGTTTTTTTTTTTTTTTTTAATTAAGAAGAATATAGATAGATAGATTAAGTTCAAAATTGTGTGTTTTTTGGGTTTCTTTTATTATAACTCAAGTAAGAAATTTTTTTTGAATAAGTAAATTGTATTATCTAATAATTCAATAATCCACAACAATCAAATTATAATTGTACAATAAGAACCTATACAAAACCAAAAAATATAACAGATTACATCAACCAAAACCAAAAGCCTATCCTATACATTTCTCAAATTCCATTGCAAACATAATCAGTTATTGACAGGGTCTGAATCAGTGAGACATCTATCACTAAGACGAAAATGTACATTTGTAACTTTTTTCAACAAAACTTCAACATCATTAGAAGAATTCCCAAATAGCCTACTATTCCTTTCACACCAAATAAAATACACAATTGCATTCCATACCAACTTGAGCAGACAGACAAGGAATTATTTACCTTTCAAACAAGAAATTACCTAGTTAAATTCTTGAAGTCACATACCAATAGATTTCCTGATGCCACACAAACCCAGAACAAGTTGCCACAAACATCTAGAATGGAAACACTAAAAAAAAATATGATTTCAAAACTCAAAAGCATCAGAGCACAACATACAACAACGATCAAAAACCATACCATGACTAAACAATCTATCGCGAGTGAGAAGTTTGTTTAAGATTGCCATCCAAGCAATAGAGTGTTTAGGCACGAACCCAATATTTACTTTTTATATTATATAATTTTTAATTAGAGATATTCATGATTCGGACCAAGTCAACTCAATGTCGGATTTTTTAAAAATTCCAATATCAACCCCCCTAGGCCCATCCAAAAGTAGTTGCCTATGTCTTTCAAAGTAATCTGGTTCTTTTCTTGACTTATTTCACCATATCAACCTTCACCAAATTGAGATTAACAAATCTCTAGATTGAATTTTAAAATGTTTTGGTTGTCTTCAATTTAAGTTAGAAATTAAAAAAAAAAAAAAAAAAACCACATAACATCCATTACAACATATCTTATATTGTTTGCTTATTCAAAATGAAATGTAAGTTTAAAGGAATTCATAAAATGTTTAGAAGAAAATATGAAATTAAAGAGAAAAGAAAAAAGAAAAAATTGTCAAAGATCATATCTTTGGGTGTTTGTAAAAGGATTACATGAATAGTGGGTAATTTTTTATAATCAATTTAGTTATTTATTATGAATTTACTAAAGCAGTACTTTTTTTTAAGGATGTTTTTGATAATTTTATAATTGAGTAAGTGAAAGATTTTAACAAGACTATTAGTTCATATATTATGTAAGAGTTGTCTTTTTTAATTTTTGTATTTTTTAAAAATTTGAAATTTCAATCCTAATAATTTACTAATTTAAGTTTTATTATTTTCAAAATCTAATGCGGCAAATATATTATTACATGTGTAATAACATGTCAACTTGTTATTTTCAATTAATACTCACAAAAACGTCAATTAATGGATTTAATTATTTATTTTTGAGTGAAGATTTTAATTTCAATTTTCAAAAAATATTAGAACTGAAAATGATTTAATTGAAAAACATGCAGTAAATCCACGACTTATCCATAGGACATGATTAATAGTAGACTTTAATCAAAAAAGATTAAGTGCTATTGTTTTGGGTCAAAACTTAAATTTCAAAATTTAAAAAAGTATAAAAACTAAAATTGATCAAATTAGTGTATAAAAGATTAAATTCACAACTTACACATAATATAGTGACGAATAGTTGAATTTAACTTTTTGATAATAAGATATATTTAAAAAAGGGGATAAAGTAACGTTGAGTCCATAACCTTGGCAACTTTTCTCACTTTGATCCTTGAACTTTTTTTTTGTTGTTGTTATAGCTCTTAGAACATGGCAGTTTTTTTTTTTCCAATTTAATCCTTAAACCTAGATTCTATTAATGTATGATAATGTGGCACTTGAGATTGTGTCATGTCATCATATTTTTTATAAGTATAATATTTTAATGTTAACACATAGATTGTCCCCTAAACTTCGCAACTTTTTTTTTAAACTGGCTCCTAAATTTTTTTTTGGATCACATTGGTCCCTAAAGTTGGCATCCGTAAGACAAATTGGTCCCTATGGTTAAAACTATTGGTTTTTTTAAGGCTTATATAGATTGGCCCTTGAACTTGGCAACTTTTCTCACATTGGCCCCTAAACTATTTGTATCATATTGGTCCCTAAGATTGGCATCTATTTCACAGATTGGTCCCTATACTAACACCATTTATTTATGAAGAATTTGCTAAAAAAATTTTAAAAAAATTTAAAATCAGAAAATTTTAAAATTTTTAAGAGATATTATAAATTATAAAAATTCAAAAATTTTAATATATATAAAAATTAAGTTAAGATTTAACATTTAAAAGCTTACACTTTAAATATTCAACTTTAAAAAATAAAAATAATATTTTTTAAAATCTAAAAATATATAAAAATAAAATTAAATAATATAAAAAAGTCATTTTTAGAAAGTTAAAAAATGAAAAATTGACGAGGCGTTGACCAAAGTTAATCGCGCTTGACTAGCATTGACCAACACTAATAGGGAGTTGACCACATCAACCGGTCAATTTTTTTTTCTTTAATCTTTAAAGTTTTTAAATTTTTTTGAATTTATATTTTTACAATTTCTTGTAATTTACTAAAAATTTAACCAAATTTATTTATTTTCACTTTATATATATATTTTTTAAGATTTATAATTTATATATTTCTTATAGTTTTTTACCAAATTTTAAATTTCTTTCAAAATTGTAAGGTTTTTTTAATTTTTTTAAGAAGGATTAAAGATGAATTTACATGTTGTTTCATTATTTCTCCACATGTTGGTCCCATGCTTTTTCACATCAATAAATTCTAAAAAAAAAATGGTGTTAATTTAGGGACCAATCTATATAACGGATACTAACCTTAGAAACTAATATGGTCCGAAAAAAAATTTAATATAAGAAAAATTGTTAAATTTAGAGATTAATTTATATATTAAACCTATTTTAATATTTTAATAATATATAAAATATTTTGAACTTTTAAATGATGATGTAGCAAAATGTTAAAAACCTTAAAAACCACGTCATCATCTCATCTTCTTAATTAAGGTCAAATTAAGAAAAGTAATCAAATTCTATGACTAATGTGGAGAAATAATGCGAGGGAAAAGACCCGGGTTTTAATCCGATAGAGATTGGAGCAGGACCCGTTTTGATCAAGGATTAAGAGCAAAGCTCACTTCTTTCATATACCGCTCCAAACCCTTAATTCAGGATGAATGTGAGTTACTCATTGAATTATCTTCAAAAACCCTTTTTTATTATCTTTACATTCAATCAAACATTTACTTTACCCCCTTTTTTCCATTTGTTTCTTGTGCAGTTCATGGCTTTAAAACAACCTCAAAATAGCTTACTCGGTTCTGAATCTGACTCCCAAAGGACGCTGTATGCTCTTTCGTCTGATTTAATTGAACTAGGGTTTTCTTTGGTAATTGGGCATTTGAAAATTTCCTTCTTCTTTTTTACTTAAATTGTGTAGGTACCCATATGTGACTGGAACATCAGTTGTGGCTTTAAAGTACAAAGATGGGATTTTAATGGCTGCTGATATGGGAGGTCAGTTCAATCACTTTCATTGCCCTTTTTATCTTTTTTCTGAATTGTTCAGTTTCTTTTATGCGTTTGAATCATTGATGTTATAGGGAAGTAGATTATGCTCTTTGAATATGGTATGCAGGTGAATGACTATAGAGTTTAGGCAGTTAGCTTTAGGAAGCATTGATCTGAAGCCTTTTTCTTATGTTTTTTGTGGGTTAAAGTACCGTAGAGCCCCTGTACGATTGCATGTTGTACCCTATTAAAAATTTCATCCATCTCTACTTGTAAAAACTGGTCCTTGCACACCAGTACAAGGTACACATGGTATGCCATGTATCACAGTTTTTAGCATTACAAATAGATATTTTTAACTAAAAGGACCAATTTACTCTTTGAGCAAATGACAAGGACTAATTTGCCCAATTTTTTAGCAAATGGGGCAAAATGTAATTTGACTCTTAGTACAAGAGCCTCCATGATACTTTTACCATTTTTGTCTGTGTTTATGGATTTGTGATATGCATGTGGATTATTGTATGTTCCTTAACATTCTTCAACCCTTTAATGCTGTATATAATGTTGTTTATAGGATAGATGGTCCGGTTAGCTGATTCTGAGTGTTGGTAAGTCTTTACTCTTCTTTTATTAGATGAACTACTTCAAACCTGTGATGTCCAGTATGTACTTCTAATGAAAAATACATTTCTGCCTATATCATTTGGCCCATGTATGCTTTGCTCATTTTCATTTTTGGTTTTTGTCACCTTCTTCGGTTGATCTATAAGTATGCCGTTTCAAGTACTAGTATATGTTTGTTTGATCGTAGCAATTTCACTATCTAACAAATACACCTGTTTAATGCCTTGATTCTGTTGAATGATAGGTTCATATGGATCCACCCTGCGGTACAAGAGTTTGGAGCGAATGAAGCCTATTAGCAAGCACTCTCTTCTAGGTGCAAGTGGGGAAATCAGTGATTTCCAAGAGATTTTGCGCTATCTCGATGAGCTTATGTAAGTATCGATTAAGAAATGATATGCTTGTATTTTGGTTATTCTTTCATGAGCTTAAGTATTACTTTTTTCTCTACAATTCTCATTTGGGTTTTGATGGTAGCTGATGTTTTAGTTATTTGAATTCTGACACAAAATCAATTAATGTAGCTTGTATGACAATATGTGGGACGATGGCAACTCGTTGGGGCCTAAAGAGGTGCACAATTACTTGACTCGAGTTATGTATAACAGGCGTAACAAGTTCAATCCACTATGGAACTCCCTTGTACTTGGTGGAGTTAAAAACGGAAACAAGTATCTTGGAACGGTATGCTTGAAGTTATATCTTTCTCCAAAGTGAGCTAGTTGCGGTTTCAGGTTTTTTAACTTGCCATTTTATAACTACAACTCTTCAGGTCAGTATGATTGGAGTAAACTTCGAGGACAATCATGTTGCTACCGGATTTGGTAATCACCTAGCACGCCAATCCTCCGTCAAGAGTGGCATGAGAACTTGAGCTTTGAAGATGGTGTTAAATTACTGGAGAAATGCATGCGTGTTCTCCTTTATCGTGATAGATCAGCCGTTAACAAACTTCAGGTTCATATTTTCCTTTTAACATGCCGACTCCATCTTTTGGATTAAAGCTTCTAACCCATGCTACATCTCCGACACATTTATAAATGATATGGAGATCCTAATGTTGAAGAACAATTGGTAAAAGTCCTATAGTGGCCCCTGTACTAAGTTAAATCGCATTTAGTAAAAACAGTGTTTGCAATGAAATGAAGATTTAATAGTTCAACTAGTTTTAACTTTAGGTTGATGTATTTCACACGACGGCTCGTATTCGATCCTTAACAATCGAAAGCAAAAATTTGTTTATATTGATGTTTCATGTATTTTAAATCCGAATTTGCAGAAAGGTAAGATCACAGAAGAAGGTGTGACAATTCACCGGCCCTATTCATTGAAGACTTACTGGGAATTCTCTACATTCGAGAATCCAGCTGTAAGAAACATCTTGCTCCTTTATTGAAAACTTGTATAGCATATTAAAAAGAACATGAAAGAACCAAATTAGGAGGGTAAAATAGAAAAAGTTGATGCATCATTATGTTGATTGAGACATTTTAGCTTGTGAGCTTTGATGCAATTATATGGTTCTTTACAACAATTGTGAAAGTAGATGAACTTTCCTGTATTTCAGCTCGGGTTTTTAATTTTCTTATTCATCTTTGATATACATTTGAATATGATTACGGGATATGACTATTCAAAGGGAAAACGTTTTCAAAAATTGATTATATTTGTGTGAAAGATGTACTTGTATCTAGAGTCATGGACCAGGCCTACTGCAAAAAATTAGGCTAAGGCTTGGCCCAAAGAATGGCCATCAGACTTTATTCAAACCCTGCCTGAGGAAAAAAGCCCAAATTCGAGCCGACTCACTCATATTAATTTTTAGATTATTTTTATATGAAAATAAATTTAAAAAACATAATAAATCAAACATAGTTATAATTTAATAAACAAATGTTTTTAAAATAGTAACAAAATTTATAATAAAATAAAAATTGTATAATATCTAAATAATAATAACAAAATAATAATATAATAATAAAATAATAACAAAACAACATAACAGTTAAAAAAAAAGCAACATAATAACAATAAACACCAACAATTTATTTTTATTTTCAAGTTTGAGTCAAGCGAGGCCAAAAAAGTATTACTATCTAAAATTTTTTGTCATTTTTTCAAGCCTATATTTTTATCAAATTTTTTAATTTTATGGATAAAGTTTCAAGTGACCTACCTCATGATCAAACCTATTTGTATCTAAATTGATATAATTTATAAATAATAGAGATTAAAATTACTAGTGTGAATTAAAGTTCACATCATCCTTGACTTCAACCATTTTACTCTGTTCTTGATATTGTCTTTCTCCACCACACCTCTCTTCCACAACAAGATTTTGGAGCTGATGGATTGTATTTTTCAAGCCTTTTCCTTTGAACGCCAAACAACAAGAAAATTAAACTCAAAACTATCTTACAACTATACCAGTTCTTCACTTTTGGTCCTTCATGCTTTCTTCACTTATCAATTTAGTCCTTTTTATATTAAACAAGATATTACCCAGCCTTCAAACAATGCATTGTCTGCTAAGTGTCAAATCATCTAAAATTTTTAAATAAAACCTTAAAACTTAAAAAATATATTTATAAAAAATTAACAAATTTAAATATTTGACAAATGAGTACTTAATTCGAAATGAGATTATATGAATGGTTGTTTTTCGAATTTAATTTAAGGGTCAATTTACTAAAAAATTAGTATAACTAAAAGGCAATTTTAATACTAAATTAAGTTGAAATTTTTCGATTAAATTTACTTTTGATTTAGTAATAAAAAATTTTATTTAAAATTAAAACCAAACAATTGAAAAAATATACTGGTAAGGCTCAGAGAGTTGCTATCTCTGCTCAAAGAAAAGCTTTTAGAAAGCTTTTCTCATACAAGAGGTGTCAGAAATTATAAAAGCACTCTTCATCTTTGCCTCCATCATTAATTTTTCACATAAAAAATTATAATTTTTTTTATATTTTACATGAATTTTTGTATTTTTTAAATCAAAGAATATGACAGAAAATATTAATATGGATCAGAGTTCTGGCTTGGAATCTCTAACGAATTAGAGAAAAAAATCGCACGGTTTGTTCAGCTTCGATCATCTGGGGAAATAATCATCACTTCCATATTAACAAATATGTTCCATTTAACACAATTTTTTTTTAAAAAAAATTATTTGGAAAAGATGAAGATGGATCAGAGTTCTGGCTTGGAATCTCTAACGAATTAGAGATCTAAAAAGTTGCACAGAATGTTCAGCTTCGATCATCTGGGGAAATTATCATCACATCCATCTCAATCTAAATTGAAAAAAAAATTGGAAAAATGTAGGGACATCTGAATGCATAAAATTTACAGGAAATGAAATCAAAATGCCAGAATCTCAGTCCCCAAAAAATTCGTTTCGGCAACGTACAGCGCTGAAGTCGCTATTTAGATTAGAAGCGCAACAGTGACTCTAATTTATTGCCTTTTCCCTCTCTATTTCCATTGATTTTTCATGTCAAAATCTAAATCTCATGGTTTGGAAAAAAAAACCCGACCGAAATTGAAAATTTACAAAAATAGAAGAACAGAAAGAAAAAAAATTTTTGTGATCAAACAGCTAATTGGCGACGGAGAAAAGTGAGGCGAGCTTATTGACTGATGAGATATGACGACGAGGAAGCGCGGGTTATAAATAGGGAAAAAAGAAAGAAGAGGAGAAACCCTAATTTAGGGTTCAATGAGAGTCTAAATTACTTTATTGCCCATTGTGGATATAAGAAACTACGAGAGTAGCCGCCTTACTAAACGCCCACCTAATACTATAGACAAAAAAAAAAAAAAAGGACGAGGAAGTCATAATGGGCCAAAATAATCGTAAACTTAGGGCTCTATTTAATATTGGGTAAATATACATTTTTGGTACATAAACTTAGCTTCAGAATTCAAATTGGTACCTAACCTTGGCTTTTTGGTCCAAATTAGTACTTAGTTATTTGAATTAAAACCCCATCTTCAGGTAACTAATTAGACCGAAAAAAGTTTAGGTACTTAATTGGATAAAACAAACCTTAAGTACACTAATTTGAACCTTAAAATCAAGTTCAGGTATCAAAATATATATTTACCTTTGAGGTTAATTTTTAGCTCAAAATTTATGGTTTATTACAATTTCTATGTTTAACCGATAAAAGAAATTTATCCTTTTGTACTTTAAATTATGATTTTGTATCTCAAATTAGGAAGTCAAAAATTATGGTTTTTTTTGCAATTAGGTCTCATTCTGAATTTGATTTCTTTGCTTTATGAAAATTAAGAAGTTTGGTCAGTTTATTTTAATTTGTTAAAATTTTGGTCTTCATGCTTTTATAAAACTGACGAGTTAGTCCAATTGTTGGTAAATACATAAACTTGAACTACTAATTTTTGCTAATTTCTTCTATATATATGGTTGGTTTCCAAGCCAACAATTTATTGAGAAATTTTTATAGTGTTACCTAATTGTACTAACTTCTCATTTTTCATAAAGCGTAATGACAAAATTCTGATAAATTAAAGTTGATGAGCTAACTTTTCAATTTTGTAAAGTAGGGAATGGAAATCAGAATTGGACGTTAGATTTGGTCCAATGTGCAATGTGATACATCAACTTTGATTTGGTGCAATTGCTCACATGAGTCCTTAATTGTGGTATAAATGGATACTTGAAACTTTGATTTTGTTACAGTTGTACACCTTAAAAAACAAATACATCAAAAATTATTTACATTTGATAAATATAATTATTTGTGCATGCAACATATAAACATAAAATGGTGTTACATCGACAATGGTGTCTATGATTTATAAAAATTGAATCAAAATCAAACTTTCACGTATAAAATTGCAAAACATCAAAGTTTGATAAACTAGAAATTTAAGTGCTGAAAAATTAAATACTAAATTTTTATTGCTACATTTTATAAGCGTTGAATATATATTAGAAAATTGTTTGGTAAATTAGTAAATATAAGTACTGAATATAATTATGTTGTTTCATAAAAATAAATATTGATATTTAAAAGATTATTTATTTTTAATTTAATCTTAATAAGATAATATTTTATATTGTTTTGTATAGTTTTGGATGAAAGATAAATATGGTAATTGAAATATCTGATTTTTTTAAAAAAATAATTTATTTTGATTTTTTAATAAAATAAAATCAACTTAATTTTTTCTACATTAAGTGATAAGTAGCTACCTACGTACTTATCTTATTCAATACTTTTTAGTTTAAAATTTTATATCAAGTAAACAATTAAAATGATTATCAAACACCTTTAACTATTGTATTTTATTTTTATAATAACTTGATTAACTCAAATAACTCAAACTATTTAATTCAAAATTTGAATTTTTATTGATTTTTCGAATCGAATCGGATTTTGCTCACCCTTACTAGGCAGGGTATTGATACTTTTGTAAAAGGTAATGACACTTTGTTAAGGTATCCGGGCCGGGCCCGGGCCAGAAAAGCTTACACGAGGTTAATTTTTTTACCCAAGTCTAGTTTTCGAACCTATATTTTTGTTCATATCCTCCCACTTTTCAGGCAAGCCAGGTGACCCGACCTTTGAACAAGTCTTATAAACACAAGTCTTTTAACATATATATAAAAATACAAGATAATACAATATGCATATGTAAGACTACTTATATACATACCAATTATGTGTGGGTCAGTTAATTTAAGTTAAATTAATCTGCTAATGCTTGTAATTATTAATTTTGATTACAATGTTTGATATAAATTAGGGTAAAATATATTAGTAGTCACTTAAGTATAAAAAGTTACAAAATAGTCATCTAATTATTTAATTTTATCTTTTTTTTTATCCAACTATATTAGATTTTTATATTTGTCAACTGGTGATAAAAAAGACAAAGTTAAATAATTGGATGACATTTTGTAACTTTTCATAATTGTGTGACCAAAAATAATTTACTAATAGTTGAGTGACCTCCTCTATAAATTATATTTAATAAACTTTGGTTTATCTTACGTAATTAACAAATATATAAAGTAAAAACAGCTCATTGATTTTGACGATCAATACTTGAAAATTTCCGACCTCATGATTAGTTTGACTTCCATTAAAAGTTAAATAAATTTTTGTTAAGATAGTAATTAACAAAATATTCGAATCTCTTTTTATTAGTAAAGAATATTCAAACCATTAATTAAACAATATTTTGAAATCATTACCGAAACGAAAACCTTCGATATTTTGTCATTATCTGATTATTTCAACAACCAAACTTAAAGCCAATTTCTTGAAGACAAAATATTTGGTTTCATCTATTTGTCTCACTTCTCAATTTGATTGACATCGACTCAATTTTGACCAGCTCGAGCTATTGATCAAGTAAATTTAAATATTTTAATGCTTAATCAAACTTTTTTCTTTGTTTGTTGTTGTCTGGACTTACTTAGACTCTTATGCTTCAACTTCAATATATAAGCAAAGTCCAAATTAAGAAGTAGCAACTGGAAACAACGGGGAACATGTATGTGACAAGGGCTCTTTCAAATTATAGGAGGAATGCGGTCGAGCTTTCTGCAGCGCCGCCGCCGCACTCGGGTATAATGGTGTTGAGAGGGCGAGAAGGGGCGGATGCAGATGAAGGAAGAGGGCTTTTCCAAAACGGGTACGCGAAAGGATTATTAAAGAAACTCCCACTGCCTTCGAACGCGATGCTTATCAACACAGACTCGGATTTCGGAGAGTATTTCTACTTCATCCCTGTTCTTCATCAACCTTTGTCTTCAAATCGCTACCATGTCATCCATGCTGATGGAAAATACAAAGGGTAAATGACCACAATCTCTTTTTCTTTTCTTTTTACTTGTTTTTAAAGTGGAAATTTGATTTCACATCAGAATTGGATTCATTCAATTATTTTTAAAGAAACTTAAGAAAAAAGGTTAAAATATGTCAAAGTCCTTGTACTCTTCCTGAATTTAGAATTTAATCTTTTTATTTTTCATATTTCAAAATTCAAGTCCAATTATTAAAATTGTTAAGACTATTTTCTTAAATTCAGGTTCATTACAATGTCATTTTTTTTAGTTACGTTGCTACCATTTGCGGATGGGATTTTGTGTTGATAAGCATCACGTTCATGCTTGACCTGAATCTCAGTAAATACTTCGTATTCTTTACAAACTTCGAACGTGACATGCTCTGCTCGACCACCTGTCCCGCTCCACTATGGATGTATAATCTTAAAAATTACTACCAATGGATAGCCAATTCCATGCATCTAACCAAAAAAAAATCCTTTCTTCCATCCCCACCCCATACCTATTTGCTTCAATTTAGTTTTTTACTACTTATCTTTAATATTTTCAATCTTTTTTAAAGTCAAGTAAATATTTAACCATAATTCTTTAAAAAAATATTTAAATAGAAAATATATGAATTTTTTTCTATATTAGGTTATTACATTTTTACCCTTTTAATAGTTTACAATGATAAAATCGTAATTTCATATAGTGGAGCGGGTTGGAGGGTAAACAATATCATAATCGCTTCATACCCACCATCCAAAAGAAAAATCTACCCTGCCCAACTGTAAGCACTAAATTTTGTCCGGGTTTTGTCGTGTTTATATATATATTTTAAAAAAATTCAAAAAAAATTAAAAAAATAAAAATCAAAAAATACATTTTGACCCATAAACTTTCTTGAAATTACATTTTAACCCTAAACTTTCTCAAAATTACACTTTGGCCCCAAAAGTTTTGCTGCAATTGCAGTTTGGTCCTTCTGGCAGCCATCAGCGCGATTTGCGCACCTGCTCACCGTGATTTCCGGCCACCGGCCTAGGGCATGGCCTCCCTCTCCCCTAGCCACCTAATCCCTGCAAAAAAGAAGAGAAAAACATCTATAAAAGGAGCTTAAAACCCCAAAAATGAGGACCCCCACGAATCAAAAAAAAAGAAGAAGAAAGTTTCAAAAAAAAAAAAATTTTCAGCAGCAAAAAGAAAGAAGAGAAAGAGGAAGAGGAAAGAAAGGAAGAGAGGGGAGGAGTGACGGCGGTGCAGCGGCGGCGTGAAGGAGGCGGCGGCACAACTAGGGTTTGAGGAAGAAGAAGAAGAAGAAGAGGAAGAAGAAAAAAGAAAAAAGAAAAAAAAAAAAAAAAAAAAAAAAAAAAAAGAGAAAAAAAATAAATTATTTTAAAATAGTCGGGTCGACCCGACCCGACCCGATACGCGACCCGCAACCGCAACCCAAACCCAACAGCCCAATCAAAAAAAATTAGTCAAAAAAAAAGAAAAAGAAAAAAACAACACAAAAAAAAAATAAAACAGCCCAAACTAAAAAAAGAGGAGGCCCAAAGCAGAAAAAAGGCCACAACAGACCAGCCCAACTGCAGCAGCCCAAGTAGCAGGCCAACCCACCAGCTGTAGCAGTCCAGGCCCAAACGCCCAGCAGGCCCAGCGCTTAGCAGGCCTGTCCAGCAGCTCCAGGCCCGTTCCAGCAGCAGGCCAACAGCCAGCCCAGTCCAGCAGCAGAAAAAAAAAGAAGAAAGAAGAAAAAAGAAAAGAAAAAGAACTCGGGTCGTGTATCCCGTTCTTCAAGCCCGTAGTTTTGGGCTTTTCGGTAATTTATTTTTTTCCTACTTTTAATTTAATGCATGTATTTTGATGACATTCCGTTTTTAATATTATTGGTATTTTTAAGCATTTTTATATTTTGTATTTATTTTTTATTTTATTTTTTATTTTATTTAAATAACTTCAATAAATAAGGCAACGAATCGATTTAACATTAAATCGTTGATTTCATCGCTATGTTGGGTGAATATCATCATTTTGTGTTAAACACGATACGCCCTTTTTTTTAAAAAGAAAAATCGAAAATATTCTAAAATTCTCGTGTTTTTTTTAATTCTCGTGTTTTAATATATTCACGATTAAATATTAAGTTGAATCGATTTGGCACTAATTCGATGATTTCATCGCCATGTAGGGATGAATATCATTGGTTCGTGTTAAATACGGTACTTCTTAAAAAAATCGTGTTTCAAAAATTTTCGTGTTTTCAAAAAAAATTTTCTCGTGTTTCAAAAATTTCCGTGTTTTAAAAAAATTTCGTGTTTTCAAAAATTCTCATGTTCCAAAAATCTTCGTGTTTTCAACACCAACCTCACATCTACTTTTCAAAAGAAAAATTAGCTCGATTTGGAAAGGAGTGGTTTGAAATCCATCGGGCGGTTCGGTTTTTGCCATCCCTATTTGAAGATATAATATATTTATTATAAGTCAGTTAATTCGTTTGATTCATTCATTCCAAAATTTTTTATATAAAAGATAAAAACACCCTTAAAATAATACAATTTACTTATAAAATGAGGGTATTTTATCTTTTACCAATTGAGTTGATACCTTATTAACTCGTTACAGCAATTTACTTTATAACAAGTATAAATTTAGCATTGCTTGGCTTTTTATTATGATCGAAATATTAAAAACACTTTCATCATTTGATGAAAACCCTAAAACCAGGTTAGCTGTTAAGTGTTCAACCGAAGATGATATAGTTACTGTTGCTCAAGAAGGATCATACAAGACATTGAACCAAAACCCTTTGATCATAGGGATCAATACCAACAGTTCAGGATCTGCAGTGATAATGTTGGTAGTTTTTATGCAAAACCCATTGTTCCTCACAGTTTTCCCCCCACTTTTCTAAGGTTCAAATTCACCCTTTTTGTGAAAAAAAAAGAGGGTACATCACTTGCAAGACAATGCTCGAGGGCTCGATGACTCGATCCGGTCATGGCTCCCGGAACTCGATTCCGGGACAAACATGATTATCGGGAAATGGTATACCCCATTCGTGCTCGTTAAAGAAAGTAGCATGATGAGAGTTCAAATGGAGAAATCATTGTTTTACATAGTGACATTAGAAAAGTTATGGGAAAAGATATGTTCATGGGAGAATGATGGGAGTAGTAAAGGGGATGTTATGACATTGAATGTTGAGATAAAAAGGGAAATTGATTTCTTGTTTGGGGTTGAAGTTTTGAGAGGGAGTGAAATGGATAATGAAGGGTTTGTTTGGTTTAGATATGGTGGTGAGAAATTAGGGTTGAGTTTGGCGGTTTTGGAGGGAATGAGGTGGTTGGAAGAGGTGGTGGGGTGGGTTGATGGGGTTGAGAGGGTTGAAAGAGTGGTGGAGATTGGTGGTGGGTGGAGGAGAATTGATTGTTATGTGTTGGTGGAGAGGTTTGCTTTGAGAAGAATGGATGGGACTTTGGTACTTAATTGTGATTTCAGGCATACCCATGAGATTAGAACTAAATGGGAATAGGATTAATATACTATTTGTGCAATTTGGTATTTTTTTTTTTGTTAAAATATTTCATAACTCTTTGTACTCGTTGAAAATTTGAAATTTTGTCCATGTACTTTTATTTTTAAAATTTTAGTCTCTCTACTTGTCAAATTTCAAAATTCAGGTCCAACTGTTAACACTGATAATTTTTTTTGTTAAATTCAGGTTAATTATAACGTCATTTTTTAATTATATAGCTATCGAGTGGGTATTTTATTTCAGAATATCATACCAATAAATTTAACAAAAAGATTTAACACTGTTAATAGCTGGAACTGAAATTTTTTTGAAAAGTAAAGGAACTACATAGTATAATTAAAAGTATAGGGACTAAATTCTAAATTTTTGAAAAGTAAAGAAACTTATGGCATATTTTAACATTAATTTGTTGGATATTTGTGTCCGTTGTAAGGAAGTTCATGTTTTATGTATATGGTGTTCTAATGTTGGGAACTAGTTGAACTTTTCTTCTTTGAAATTGCTTGTGCTTTGGGTAAATTTTTTTACTTGAAGATGATAAAAATAGTATAACATATCTTTGAAAGTTTTTATAAATGTATTACGCATATTTTTAAAATTTTAGTCTTCACCCAAACAATAGCATTTAAATTTGTTTGTTTAAATTTAATTATTAGTTTTCTACTCTGCATGCAATTATAGATTTAGTCTATTTTCTTCAATTGGATTATGCTAAGTTCCTATAATCATCAAATTTTGAAATTTCGATCTTGATGCAAATGATAGTCATTCCATTAACTGGATTTTTAGTGAGTAATATGTGGAAATAATAAGCTGAAATTGGCATTACACATATGATAATATGTTTGTCGCATTGGATTTTGGAAATAGCAGAATTTAATGAATTTAATAGTTACTATTTGGTGAGGATTGAAATTTTAAATTTTGGAAAATACAAGGACTAAAATAAACAAATAAAAGTATAAGGATTAAATCCACAACTTTTGTAAGTATAAGGACTAATAGTAGAATTTAACCATAGATGTTTCTTTAAGGGAAAGAAACTAAAGCATTGTCTCCATGAAGATATTATTGTTAATATTGTTGTTTAATTATTTTCAAATTATACTTTGGAATCTCTATTGTTTTTTTTAATAATTTCATTATAGATTCTGATCATATCGGCTCTTTAACTCACAAATAAGAGGATAATGCGCTTCAACGTACTCGAACTCACATCCTCCTGCATTGACAACAATACCCATGCTAATTAAACTAAGACTCGATCGGCGGAATCTCTGTTGTTGTTATTGTTCAATTTCTTTCGAATTATAAGTATTGTTAATATCAATACCTATTCTTTTAATTTCAAAATAAACAAAATAATTTTATATGCAAGTAATTATATGAATAAAAAGATAATTAAAAACATATTAGATTTTAGGGAATTCATTTTAAGAGATAATTGTTTTCCTCAATTATTTCTAGGGATTGTTAATTTATTTATTCATTTGGGATAAATCTATAGCATTAACCTTTTAACATTGTGAAGTTTTAATTTGATACAAAAATAATTGGAATAAATCTTAAAATTATATATGAATTTTGATTTAATATGTAATATTATACATAAACTTTGATTTTGTGTGCAATTTTAATACATAAAATTTATATTTGATTCAATTTTCATAAGTCGCTAATAAAATTATCAATGTAGAATCATTTTACGCTTATATATGGGGTATATAAATAATTATATTTATCTAATAAATAAATTCATGTATTTATTTATTTAAATGTGTACAGTTGAATTAAAATCAAAGTTTCATGTGTATGGTTACATCAACTTAACGTTTACGTATTAAATTATTCATTAAATCAAAGTTAATGTAAGTTTAAGATTAAAAAAATTTAAAATTGTCATAGAGAAGGAAATCATAATTTATTATCGTGAGCCCTAGTCCTGCCGGATTGCAGGGTGCAATAACGTGGTCTTTCATCTATTATTATTATTATTATAATAGTGGGTCAAAAACTTTAGCTGGATTGACAATTCGAAGAAATGATATTTGAACTGGGTTAGTGGTTTAGATTAATTAAATTGGAAACTAAAAGAAATAGTAATTGAATCGGTTTTATAATTATTTATTTAATTATTGTTGGATCAACAGTTAAATTAATTGAATTAGAAATTGGTGATCTAATCAGTTTAATTACCGATTTGATTATTAAAACATTGATTAGAGTAATCTATTCAAACCCTTTTATCTCCAAAACACCTAGTAATATTTAGAGGGGCTCGTGTTTTATATTTCAGTAATTTTTTTGAAATTGGCAATCAACTTTAAATATTATCTTACATCAAAATATTTTATTTAATTTTTTAAAGTACGAGATAAAAGATGGTAGGTGGTGGTTCACATGGTAGTGAGGTGTAGAGAGTCATATAAAAGCAAAGATGAGTATGAAGCATAAGAATCCAAGACTGAAGAAGTCCTCCTTAATTAGTTATTTATAAGTGAGGCTAGCCATCTCTAGCATCTAGCCTTGACATGTGTTTGTTGCTAGTCTTGTCGTGGTTGGCCACTTATGGAGCATGATAGTTTTATAGATAGGCAGCGATGAGATTGACTTGGATATTAGGATAAACTCCACGTGTGATCCATACATAAAAAGATCTAACACCTATCCCCAGTGAGGAAGGTTAGAGGCGTTCTATATGCCGTATACATACATACACGGAGTCCAAAACTAGCAAAGTGTTGTAGTTGATGAAGTTATGGCTAAGTGAGGTGAGAGTGACAAAGCCTACTCCAATGGGATACAAATAACAAATTTATTTAACTTTTATTATACTTTAAGATGTTTTAATTTTATCATAAAATTCAAAAATTGTATTAACACCGCTGTATGGGTCGTTTGGTATTGCTGCTAATCAGGATGAAAATCAAATAGAAGGTGTTGAGGTAGTTTTTGAGCAGTGCTTGGACTAATTTCAACTAGTAGTAGCATTGTTTGCTCAAGAAACTTGTCATGTTTATGTTGATAAATTTTGGCAACGAAAATCATTAGGTTGTGATTCCTATTGTTTGGACAATTGCTAGTCCATCTTCAATATCATAACTACATATAGCAACATATCTTAGAGATTGGTTTGGATTTGGATCGAAGTAGTTAACTTCCCAAGTTGGTGGATCGAATCAAATCAAGCTAAACTAAGAAGTATAACTTAGAGATTCAAGACTTATCCTGAGCTGTTTGAAGACATTCCTTATGCGTATTGTGTTTATTCTGAGGGAAGATTGATTGTAAATGAGATAGTATGTTAGCATGTTTCAATTACTTATATATTGGGAAGACTTGTATAAGTATTATATAGAATGAAAAGCACTTATTCTTGTTCATTGAGGAATGTTTCTTTGAGTGCATTGAGTAAAATAGTCAAGTGTATGACTTGGTTAATGTCCTTAAGTTTTGAAGGGGAAAATTTAGAGGAGGGGTGCCTAGATCTTAAGTACAAATGTGAGAAGTCTAAACGGATAAGTGTTAGAGCCTCAAAACACTACTTGTATAAGGAGCTAAGATAATGAATATTCTCTCTAGGCAAGACCCTGCAAATGTAGGGAAACTAATCTGCATAAATATATCATTTGTTCATCATTCTTTTGTATTTTTCGTTGTTGGTGCATGAAGCAGTTGGAACTCCTTTAAGCACTACCTCAAGAACTACTCAATTTTAGCTTGCAAATATCATTTTTGGACTCAATAGTATGTATTTGAAAATTAGATTTTTTTAGAAAGTAGATGGGATATAGCTAGTTCTCCATTGATGTTGTGGTCGAACAGTATTATGAGAAAGTGCGGTTTATTAATTTCAAGTGTTTGGTATTGCTATAAAAAATTACAGTGGGAAAATGTATATTTTAGACAAGATAAAAAATAAAAAATAATTTATTTTAATATTTTAATATAATGATACATGAAATATAAAGTTTAAGTATTTTTAAGTAATTAATATAAATTGTTTGTAAAATTAATGATACATAACATACAACAATTTAAATAAAAACTATTACAAATTTTAAATATAATGATAAATTACATTTAAATAATTTAACATAATAATATATGATATTTAAATAATTTAATATAATACATGATGCTTGAATAATTTAATATAATGATACATAAAACATAATAAATTAATATAAATATTTAAATGTTTAAAGTACAATTGCCTAGGGTCCAAAAAAATATTTTTTTCAATTTTTAATGTGGGGAAAAAAATTTCAGACTAAAATAAATTAATTAAATGTCTAAAACTTTTAATTTTTTCACCATAAATGATTCATCTCTTACCCAAAAATTTTCCAACTTTTATTGTATAATTTTTTTAAAAAGAGGCCCAATTTATTGTTTCACTTGAGGTCAAAAAACTACCATGAACGGATCTGGGTATTTTAATTATTTTACTTTAAAACCCAAAAGTCAATTGAGAAGAAGCCCTGGATCCAGTTGAGAAGATGACAACTGTGGACTGGAACAACTAGATTCGATAATATTAAAACATTTTTCAGAAGCTTGAGGATGGAAAAGGTTCAATCCGAATCTCCATGGGCTTGTTTCCCTCAAGCTTTCCCCTCTTCTACCATGGTTGATGGATTTTGAGTTTTGTTTGAAGAGGTTTTGGTTGGTATTTCTCTAGTTTCTCTATATAGTTGTTTGGGGAAGGCTTTGTTTTGTTTTGTTTCGTTTCTAGTTTTTCTCTAACTTTGAGTTTTGTTTTCGGTGTTTTAATTTCTAATTGCTTTTTAGTTGTATGTGGCTGTTTGCTTTTCAGCCTTGAGTGGCTTTCGTGTGACGTTTGATTTATTTAATATGTCTTTTCATCTGTTTGTAACGTCTTTCAGGGTGTTAGTCTTTATTAAACCCTACAATATTTAATAAATACCAACTTTACATTTAAAAAAAAAAAACCTAAAAGTCAAAAACAACTAAATCTTAATTTTTACGTTTAGGTAAAAAAAAAAAACACTTTATCACTGTAATTTTGATTTCAAAAACCACATATTCTTTATTGCTGTTTGGTTTGAAAAATGTTTTTACAGCTGGCCTTAGTTGCTCAGCCACGGTAAAAATAGGATATTATATACGAAAATTAATTAATTAATTAAAATTGACTGAATCTATTGACGATGCCGGCGTTTTTTTTCTTTCAAAAGAAAATGATGCGAATCTCTTATTCTAAATCAATAAAATTGCCTGCATTTCCACATTGATTTTACCCAATTTATTTAATTATATAAATTAGATTGCGTAAGTTGACTTCTTATTCTTTTAATCTCATATCATAATTTTTAGTCAATAACTTTATAATAATTTTTAGTCAATAACTTAAAATGGTTAAATGGATGAAGTAAGGTGGTCAGTATTGTATCGATGGATGTATAGTTTTTTTTTTATTGATTTTGACACGTATCGGTAATGATCTGTTTTGGTATACTGTTTCAGATTTATCGCTCTTTTTGAAAAACATTTGATATATGTATAATAAAATTAAATAAATATCGAATATAAAATTCTCATAAAAAATAAAGCTTTGGTTGAATTAGTGAAAAAAGATTTAAAAAATGTTGGTGGCATGGGTTCAAATCTCACCAATTATAAATTTTAAAATACCAAAAATATTCTTTAATAAGCTTCACAAATGCAACCCATTATTAAATAAACTCACAATAAACAAGCAAAAAACGTATTCCATAAATTAAACAATAATATCATCTCATACTATGCATATAATAATTCATAATTCTACAAATCTAAAATAGTTAATAAAATTTAAATTTAAAATATATTTTAAAATAAATTATTTTGGTACTCATCAGTACACCATATTCTGGTCGGTATGAGCGAAATCAACCAACATGGTTAGTACCAACCGAAATTTGTACCGGAACAAAATCTAGAATTTATTATTTCGATTTACTATCGGAACATAGCATTTCAACCTATATAGATGATACCGATCGAAATAATATCGGCAAAAAAATATAACAATATTTAATTAAAAGTTATCAAAAAGGTTTGAGACTGAGAAAATAGAAATGAGATCTAGAAGCTCAATACAAACAAGAAAGCATTAGTACTGCCGGAACGTCTTTTAAAAGAATATGTGTTGTCCTTGACTGTACCAAAACAGCTTTAATTTGATTTTTCTTTTAAAGCAATATTTTAAGTTTTTAAAAAAGGTAAATTATTAAAATAGTCATTTTTGTTTGTTTCAGGTTACATTTTAGTTACTTATGTTTGAAATATTATGTTTTAGTCACGTTATTGGGTTTTAATATATTAGTCACTGAGCCGTTAATTGTTGTTAACGGTATAACGGTAAGCTGACGTGGCATGTTAAATCATCATTTTAAACGAAAATTTTAGGTTAAATTCTATAATTGATCCTTATATTTTTTCCATTTTGAGCAATTTAATCTTTTTCTTTTATGTTGTTTTAACTTTTCTTCTTTATTTTATTTTCCATTCTCTTCTGCTTCTCCCTATGTTTTCCTCCATTCTTTATTTCTTTTAGTGTAATTTATCTATGTTTTCTATTTGTTAAAACTAGTCCACAAGCTCACATCACTCGAAAAATTTAAATTGTTCAAAAAAATAAAAGTATAGGGACTAGATTTAGCAAATAGAAAACATAGATAAATTACGTTAGAGGAAATGAAGAAGGGAGAAAAACAGAGGGAGAAGTAGAAGAGAATGGAAAAAAAAAAAAAAGAGGAAAGTTACAAAAACATAAAGGAAAAAAATTTAAATTGCTCAAAATGAAAAAATATTGGAACCGACTGAATAAATTAACCTAAAATTTTTATTTGAAATGATGATTTAACGTGTCACGTTAGCTTACCATTACACAGTTAACGACAATTAATAGCTCAATGACTAAAGTGTTATAACGCGATAACGTAAGTGACTAAAATGTAACATTTCAAACATAAGTGACTAAAATGTAACATGAGGTAAACAAAAATAACTATTTTGATAGTTTACCCTTTCTAAAAATATTTTATTCATTAATGAAATTTCTATTATTGGAGCTAAACCTAAATTCTCCAATGTCTTGAGAGTCTAAGTAGATTTGAATAATAACCTCGTGTTGGGATATTTCTCTATATTTAAAGCTTGAGTGCCGGCCTTTCAACTTGTAAGTGAAGTCTCATTAAATAAAACTTCAATCCTCCAATCACACTTACACTCTTCTTTACAATTTCATCCATTCGATTTGCAAAAATAAAATAAGGCACAAGAAATTCAAGCTTTCACACAACTATTTTATTAAAAAATAAAGCAATTTAAAATTCCAACACAAATTCTATTTAAACCCCCTACTGTGTGCAGCAAGAAGCACAAAACCAATTGTTTTTCCTTCACTTTCAAGTGTCGAAACCAAATACTATTGAGGTAAACATTTGGAAGAAAAATGAAAAACCGGATGATATTTGCATGGGCAATGATATTTTGCCTCGCTGTAGCACCGGTCTATGGCCAATACTACTCCAAAACTATCAAGGCAGGTCCTCGGGTGGAAAAGATGACCCGACTTCGCTTCTTCTACCACGATATTCCCGTTGGAAAAGATCCTACTACATTCCTGATAGCTCAGGCCAACATCACCCAGAAATTCTTTTCCCCATCCCCTTACGGAAGCTTGTATTCAATGGATGATCCCCTCACTCTAGGGCCTAACCGAACATCCAAGATGGTTGGAAATGCCCAAGGGCTCTACTTAGCATTAAGTCGAGACCCTACCAAGTTCTCTGCGGTTTTTTACGCTGATTTTGCGTTTACCACTGGCAAGTTCAAGGGGAGCTCCTTTAGCTTGTTCTCACGATATCCCCTCACAGATTTTGTTCCTGGCCCTAACATAATTCGTGAAATGGCAATAGTGGGAGGGACAGGTGCGTTTAGGATGGCCAAAGGATTTGCACTATTTCGGGCCAGTTCATCTAGCGCTAAGACTGGAGATGCTAGTCTCAAGGTCGATGTTACTTTGTACCACTACTAAACCCAATTGTAAAATATTGAAATTTATAATAAAATCAATAAAGGGGCATATTCCTAATCCGCCAACGGATTAGTATTGCCACAATGGCTGTTAAAAACCCTAGGATCATTTCATCATGTGTCCCTAACTTTGACAACATAGTTTTATTTATTTAGTTTTTTTGGTGCCTGCTGATGGTAATCAATCCCAGTACCACTTGAGCTAGGTGGCTCAAGTGATACAAGTTTGTCTGCAGGGGCTCTTTGCAAAGGCCGAGGGAGAAAACTCTTCTTTGCATAGGCTGAGGGATAAAACTCTGACCATGAATACAATAATTTTGGTTATTAAGGACATTGTCGACTGTCTGGCAAACGATAGATCAAAGACTTCTTTCGAAGGAGTCGACACCCCAACAATAGTACTTTTTATTTTTATTTTTTATGATTTATGTTCGAGGTTTGTGATTACCCCTCATAACAATATTGCTTCTAAAATTCAAATCCCATTTTCTCTTTGAGAGTTAAATGCTTATAAAAATATATGATGAGCTGAGCCAAAATCCTAATAGATTTGAATAATAACCTCATGTTGAGAAATTTTGCAATATTTAAAGTTTGAGTGCAGACCTACAAGATTTTACAAGAATTATTAGTTAATTACTTTATTATATTATATTATATTATATTATATTATATTATATTATATTATAAGATTTGAGGAAAATTATAAGAAGAGTCACCCAATTATCCACTTGATTCTATTTGGGTCACTCAACTATTAATTTTCGTGATTTAGTCATTCAACTTTTTGAAATTAAATATTTTAATTACTCTCTCGTTAGTTTTCATTAACTAATAGTGTGTTTGATAAATTATTGAAAATTTTCAACATTTAATAATTTAAATGTGTTTGATAATCATATTACTTTTTAACTTGATATAAAATTTCCAACAAAAGTGTTGAAAATATAAAGTTGATTTTATTTTATTAAAAAATTAAATAAATTATTTTTTTTATAAATGAGATATCTAAATTACCATATTTATCTTTTATCCAAAATAAAATAAAAATTATATTAATAAGAATAAAATAAAAATATTTTAAAAATTAATATTTTCTTTTACCAAATAACATAATTATATTCTGCACTTACATTTACTAATTTACCAAACAATTTTCTAATACAAATTCAGCACTTATAAAATTTAGCAGTAAAAATTCAGCACTTAATTTTTTAGCATTTAAATTTTCAGCTTATCAAACACTCCCTAAGTCTAAAGTGGACTTTTTTATTGGCCTAATAAAATGTTTATATATTCTATCAATTAGATCCTAAATCTTAAAAAATAAACAAATTTAGCTTTCAATGTTTACAAAATTTGTCAATTTAGTTTGAATTCTAAAAAATTCAATAAGTTTTGCCCTCAACATTTACAAAATTTTTTTATTTAACTATAATTCTAAAAATTTCCAAAAGCAAAACAAAAGAGAGGGATTTTTTTTAAAAAATTACTATTAATTTACATATATATAATTTAGTTCTAATCCTATTTACATTGAGTTTTTTTGGGGTAGGATAGAGTTTTATAACATGAAATTACATATAGATATAGATATAGATAGATAAAAATATTATTTCTTTTTGTTTTCCATTAATTATTAAAGAAAAAGTATGAGATTTTGTGTATGAAAACTAACAAAAAATATATATATAAATTTCATTGGTAATTCTTAAATTAAATATTTGATAAGGAAAGAAAACCCTCGTTGACCACGGTATCAAAAATTACTTTATTGTCTGAACAATAGCTAATAATAGTGTAAGAACAAGAAAAATTAGAGTTAAAGAAGAGTTCAGTGAAATTTTTCAATGAAATTTATATTTTTCTTGTCAACTTTCATATATATATATATATATAGACACACATGTCATACATTTTCAAAGCTTCTCACATCATCATGTGTCCAAACTAAATAGGGGTATAAGAACAAATATATAAAAATATAATTTCCTTTTGTTTTCAAATAATTGTTAAAGAAAATGTATGACATGTGTGTCTATATATATATATGAAAGTTGACAAGAAAAATATAAATTTCATTGACAAATTCTTAAGTTAAAATTATTGAGAAGATAAAAAACCCTTCGTTGACCATAACTATTGATAGTTTCAAAAATTAATATATTATATATTTAAACAACCAATAATAGTGTAAGAATAAGAAATTCTATATTAGATGTAAAATAGTTAACTTTCAATGGAAGTCTAATAATAATAGTATAAGAGTTATAATTTCACTAAACAATAAAATCCATAAAATGCCTAAAATATTTTCGAGTCTTACAACTGCTCCTCTTTATATTAACGAGTGTTTTTCTAGGTAGGAGCTAAACATAGATTTTTTTTTAAAGTTACAAGAGGTAAAGTCTTAACAACAATGTAATAAGCGTTACTCGAATTCAGATCACATCTAAGACGATGAACATATCAATTTTTTTCCATTAATTATTAAAGAAAATATTAGAACAAAGGACACCAGAACCGGTAGGACTTGGTTCCCCTGAAATGTTGACTCTAAAGCAGCTAAAAGGCGGAGGGAACCAAAAAATACCAATTCGAATCCTTTGAAGGGGTTGTTGGAGATCAGAACAAAGGTCACTCCCACCATTCACCAAATAGATCCGAGGTTAAGATCAACATATGAAGCTCGAAGCCAAAACAAGGATCTGAGCTTTACAAGGAAGATGGTATCATTAACCTCCCAGCTGTTCTCTTCAAAACAAAAAGCACTACACGCAAGCCAAATTGACAGCGAGGCTGCCACGCAACACAACACGTAGAAACTAAGAATCCCAACAAAACTAAAGAAAAGTGTTAAGTCAGGAGGAAAGCAAACCGACAAATGCCACTAGTTTAAGAAACAAAACCATAACTCCTGTGCAAATCGCTAATTGTTTGGAACGTAATCCGATAAGAGTAGTTTTTCTCATCGTTTAATAGGAATGAAAGATGATTTTTAGGTTCATTTGAGAGGAACCAAATATTAATACGATAAAAAATTCTAAACGAGTAATAAAAATTTAAATCAAATCATCATAAGTAATATGTTAGTCTAAGAAAATAGTTAATAATACAATTACTAATAAAAATAACAAGAGTAATAAAAATTATATGCAATTTTATTTAATTGTTTTAGCATTACATATTTGTTGAGTTATTCCTTATTTACCATTTATATATACTCCTATCATCATCTGAAGATCAATTTATATTATTAAAATTATCAAGATTTTCTTCTTCCTTGTACTCTGAATCATCTCAATTCCGCCTACGAATAAAGTTATGAAGTATGCAACATGCTAATACGATCTAATCTCTTTTTATATTATATTGAAGTGATGTTAATATGAGACTTTTTTTAGAACAGTAAATGTCCTTTTAACTGTATTTTAAAGCTTTAAATGTCTCGAATTAAAAAACTCGTGAACTATTACTGGTACTTGCTTCTGATTCTATTCTCTCAAAGAGTATCGTAACCAACGATATAGTAGAAGAAATTTTTTTATATTTTCATAATTAACATCTACTATATTAAATTTTATGTTAAGTTATAACCTTTTTATATATAAATTTTATACAACTTTCGTAACAAAAACTTAATTGAGAAAACTGAACATAAAATAATTTATCGTCAGTGACTGTCAAGAGGAAATAAATAGGAAATTTGGGAAACTAAGAAAAAGAAATGAAAATTACAGTGAATGATGTCATAGAGAAGGAAATCATAATTGAAAATTTGGGTCAATAACGTGGTCTTTCATCTATTACTAGAATTGACCCCTGATTTCGCAGGGGATTTACTATTATTTTTAAATGCAAAAATTATATGTTTTAAGAAAACATAAACATGAGTTACATCATGGAATGGGTTAAGATGTAACATACACAACTGAAAATAATTAAAACAAATAACATGAACATGGTACAATATCATATTATGATTGGTACAAGTGAAATTACCACTACAGATCGATACTAAAATTTAGACTTTAATGAGATCTAAAGTTTATTGTTCTGATTTATTATCGAAAGGAAACATTTCAATTGGTACGAACTGTCAGACTACAGTAAATTTTAAAAAGTAATAATTTAAGTTTATAAAAATATTTTACTCATAAATGAATTAGAAAATTCCTAACATTGGGGAAAAGCCCAATTCTCCGGTGTCTTAAGATTCTTAGAGTAGAAGAGTTTGAGTGCCGGCTTCTAAGTAAAATCTCATTAAAGAAAACTTCAGTGCTCCAATCACCAATTAGACTCTTCTCTACAATTTCATCCATATGATTTACAAAATAAAGTAAGACACATGAATTTCAGGTTTTCACACAACTATTTTATTAAAAGCAAAAGGCAATTTTAAAATCCAGCAAAATTCTATTTAAAGCCCTATAGTGTTCAACAAGAAGCACAAAACCAACTGTTTTTCCTTTATTTTGAAGTGTCAAAGGCAAACATTGTGAAGAAAAATGGGAAAATAGGTGGTATTTATTTAGTCATGTGTTAAAAAACTAGAATAATTTAATCATGTGTTATCCTTAACTTTGAAAATGTGGTTTCATTTATTTAGTTTTTTTGGTACCTGTTGATGGGGAAGTTAACTCTTCTGAGAAAAGTTTTCGAAATGTCGTCAAGTGGTGCAAAGTTTGTTGCGTAAAGGCTAGGGGACAAAATCCTGACCACGAGGACAATACCTTTGGTTGTCAACTGCTTGGCAAACGACACTTCAAAAATTTTTCCCGAATGAGTCGAGCCCCCACCACAATAATACTTTCCATATTTATTTTATGGTCCATGTTTGAGTTCGTGACTATCCCTCGCAACAATATCACCTCTAAAATTCGTATCCCATTCTCTCTTTCAGAATGCAATGTTCATAAAAATATATTACTCAAATATAAATAGGAAATTTTTTAACATGGGAGCTAAGCCAAAATTCTCGTCTAATATATTTTAATATTAACATCATGTTGTGATATTTCGCAATATTTAAAGAGTTTGAGTGCAGACCAACAAGATTTTACAAGAATTATTAATTAATTACATTACATTATATTATAAAATTTGGGGTAAACTATAAGAATAGTCATCTAATCATGCACTTGGTTCTGTTTTGGTCACTCAACTATTAATTTTCTTAATTTAGTTCACTCAACTTTTTGAAATTAAATATTTTATTCACTCTCTCATTAGTTGTCATTAACTAAGGGTGTGTTTAATAAACTATTAAAATTTCATTTCATTGAAAATGAAACTTAATATTTTAAATGTGTGTGATAATCATATTAAATTTTTACTTGATATAAATTTTCAACAAAAAAGTGTTGAATAAGATGTTTAGGTTAGGTAGCTACGAATCACTTAATTTAGAAAATATTAAGTTGATTTTATTTTAGTAAATAAATTAAAAATAAATTATCCTTTTTTTTAAATGAGATATTTAAATTACCATATTTAGCTTTTAGCCAAAACTATCCAAATGATAAAAAAATTTATTATCTTAATAAGATTAAAATTAAAAAAAATTAATATTTTAAAAATTAATATTTAATTTTATCAAACAACATAATTATGTTCAATACTTATATTTACTAATTTACCAAACAATTTTCTAGTATAAATTTAACACTTACAAAATTTAACATAAAAAATTCAGCACTTAAATCCTAAGTCTAAAAAGGGCTTTTGTTATTGGCCTAATAATAAATTTAGCACTCAATGTTTACATATTCTATCAAATTGATCATAAATCTAAAAAAAAAAATCAACAAATTTAGCTCTCAATGTTTACAAAATTTGTTATTTTAGTTTAAATTCTTAAAAAATCAATAAATTTTACCCTCAACATTTATAATTTTTCAATTTAAGTCTAATTCTAAAAATTCCAAAAGAAAAACAAAAAAGAGGGATTTAAAAAAAAATACTATTAATTACATGTATATAATTTAGTTCTAATCCTATTTACATTGAGTTTTCTTGGGGGTAGGATAGACTTTTTTTAACATGAAATTATATATAGATACATATGTTTAAAAATTATTTTTTTTTTTGTTTTCCATTAATTATTAATGAAAAAGTATGGGATTGTGTGTATGAAAACTAATATATATTGTTATGAATGCTATTAAGTGGATGATTATAATTAATTTTTCATCTTTCATCTTTCATCTTTCTTAATTCTTCACCTTTGATCTCCTTATAACCTTTTTCTTATTTATGTATTAGAAAAATGAGAAGTCTAATCTCCCTATATATATATATAGGAATAGACTACTTGTGATGATGATGAAAAATAATAGAATGCCGTAGAAATTTCCTTATTCTCAAATCTATCTTTTATCTATTATTCTTGATTTATAATAATTCATAAATTTCATTGGCAATTCTTAAACTAAATTTTTGAGAAGGAACAAAAATTACTTTATTGTCTAAACAATAGCCAATAATAATGTAAGAATAAGAAAATTCTATATTTGATATAAAACAATCAGCTTTTCAATCAAACTACAATAATTATTGTATAAGAGCTACAATTTCACTAAACAATTAAATTCATAAAATGACTAAAAATATTCGAGTTTACAGAACTGCCCCATTTACATTGAGATTGTTTTTTGGGTAGAAGCTGAACAAAATTTTATTTTAATATGAAGTTGTTATAAATATGGATGTTGATATTGTGGTATAATAAGGGAGGAGAGAATGAGAATATGGTGGTGGTGATAAGGAGGTTGGTTCACCATAGTTTGGCGGAGAGTCAGAGTGAGAGAGTTAGGGAGATAAGAGAATAAGGAGAGGAGAGGTAGACTATTGCTAGGTGAGGTGCTCAGGTTGCTGAAGGGAAAAAGATCCTGCTATCATCGTGCCTTGGGGTATTTATAGGGGAAACGTCTCCATGCCCGACAATGTCATGTCACTGACAATACAAGTGGTGGCCCGCCCATGTGGTCGATCATGTGACAGTTCCATTATGTGTTGATTGTTTTCAATGGTCCCCTCTTGGGTATATGTGCATTCTCACTAATAGCGAGTGGCCTAACGGAGGTCTTACTAATAGCAAGTGACCCAAGATGATTGGCCTTATGGAGGGTCTGAGGCACGCGGGTGGCTAGTCACTGGATGGCCAGCCAGGTAGTGAAACGCGAAGGGTTGTCCATAAGTGTTTCTCAAGTAACTTCTCATGTCACCACATGTCCAAACCGAGTAGGGTATAACACTAGATATATAAAAATATTATTTCTTTTTGTCCTCAAATAATTGTTAAAGAAAATATATGACATGTGCTTCTATATACATATATATGAAAGTTGACAAGAAAAATATAAAATTCATTGAGAATTCTTAAATTAAATTTATTGAGAAGATAAGAAAACCTTCGTTGACCATAACTATTGATTATTATTA